>PVJH01024634.1:0-21033 GCA_004026705.1 Nesogale talazaci
ATATATATATAAAATAAAGGACCCTAGGAGATAGGGTGGAAGACAGAGGAGATAAAGGGGAGATGATATAAAATAAGTCAAGAAGAGAGAAAATGTTCTAAAACTAATGGAGGCAGGCTGAGCCCTGGTGGCGTACGTGGTTGAGTGCGGGACTGCGGCCTGCGGGCTTGGCGGTTCAAAGCCAGCAGTGGCTCTCAGGTACAGTGCTGGGTAGCTCCCACAACCACCAGAGGGCAGTGATGCCACACACAAAAAAATTAATGGAGGCAGCAATTGTAAAATAGATCTAACTGAATTATGGATTGTTACAATATCTGTAAGAGCTCCCAATAAAATGATTAATAAATAAATACCAAAAAGAAAAAAGAAAAGAGTTCGTCAGACCCGGAGACCCATAGTCATTGATGACAAACTTCCTCACTCTTTCCATTTCTCCTGCCAACACAGGAACAAGCTACAACAGAGGGTGGGGGGAAGCAAACTCCCTAATCTTAGATTTTCATTGTCTACTGGATGTTTCCAATTGGACGCCTCAAACACGAAGTCCTCTTCACTATCTAATGAGCATCTCTTCCTGTTCGCAGCCCGGCCTCTTCCACAGAGTTCACCTCTCGGGTCACCTAGACCTCTTCTTTCAAGCTAGAGTCAGAATTCCAGTGATTCTCCCCACCTATCTCTTGGAACTGTCACTTCTGGTCACCTCATTAGATGGTTATCTTAATTGCCTCTTAGTTGATAACCATATCCAGACGTTCTCCTCTCCAATCATTTTATTCCACCTCAATATACATATATATAAATATTTAACTGTGGCATGTTGGTTTTTTTAAATAATTTTATTGGGGGCTCATATATCTCTCATCACAACCCATCATCCATCCATCCATCATGTCAAGCACATTTGTACATATGCTGCCGTCATCATTTTTAAAACATTTTCTTTCGGGCTGAGCCCCGGTGGCATAGTGGTTGTGCACGGGACTGCAGTCCACTGGGTTGGAGGTTCAATTCCAGCAGAGGGGTTGCGACTCCTACTCCCACCACCAGAGAGCAGTGATGCCCCAAAAAAAAAACAAAAAAAATTTTTTTCTTTCTACTTGAGCCCTTGGTATCAGCTCATTTCTTCCCTCCTTACCTCATGAACCCTTGATAATTCATATATTTTTGCTTTATGTCTTACACTGACTGGTGTCTCTTTTCACCCACTTTTCTGTTGTCCATCCCTCTGGGAGGGGGCTGTATGTAGAACATTGTGTTGGGGTCCCACTTTTTCCACCCTCCCCTTACTCTCCTGGTACTGTTACTCTCAATATTGGTCCTGAGGGGTTTATCTGTCCTGGATTCCTTGTGTTTCCAGCTCTTGTCTGTACTCGTGTACATAATCTGGCCTAGGCAGATTTGTAAGGTAGAATTCGGGTCAGGATAGTGAGGGAGGGAAGCATTTAATAACGGAAGGAAAGTTGTATGTTTCCTCGGTGCTATACTGTACCCTGGCTGGCTCATCTCTTCCTTGTGAACCTTTTGTAAAGGGATGTCCAATTGTCTACACATGGGCTTTGGGTCTCCACTCTGCCCTCCCCCTCATTTGCATTAATATTTATCCTTAAAGAAAAAGTGACAACCACAACCAAATGGCTAACGTTTGTGAGGTGCTGGCCTGGTGCCAAGCATCATAAGGACGTTGGGTAAATTATCTTATTTGATCCTCACAATAATCTAATGAGATCAGTATTGCCCTTATGCCCATTTTTACAATCAAGAGGATAATTATAGGGGATCGTTACCTTCACCCTGTGTTTGAATGCATTTCTGCCAAACGTCATGCTCTCTCTGCCTGCCTGGGCCACTAAACACTCTCTGCTCCCCACGCACAGTGTCTCCAAACATGATTCCCACTGTTAGTGGCCAGCATAAACACCACGGCCGGCTTGGTCCTATTGCCTTTATGCTCCCTAGTCATGCCAAGTCCTGAAGTTTTGCCCATGGTCCTGTGCTACCGAGATGCTACTTTGTTCTTCCATACCCCCGCTGTCTCATTCCTGTCCTCCACCCCCACCCCACCCCCAACACACACACACCCCAGGTCCCATGCCATTCACTGGCAGTGGTCACAAAAATGCCTGGCCCTCTCTTCCCACCCTTCTCCCGTCTCCTCCCACACACATCACCGTGTCTGGAGGGCTTGTCATCTCAAATACGATAAAGCTTCTTGCAGGCAAACGCTGGTCTTACGCTTCCTCGGGCTGCCGTGTCATTGCGAAGAAAGGTAGGCAAACAGAGGAGGCGAGGTGCTCAGTCAATATGTACTTTATAGACGTGAAGTGAACGTCAGTAGGCAGTGGAGACGGTGAGAAGGATACACAGTCTCCGGCTTGCATTGTCTAAGATTTTCAGTGACATGTCATGGTCTACATACATGTCATTGCACGTTTGGTTCAACCCCTAGCCTATTTGAGCCCATTAGTCCACATGTCATTTTAATAAAAGTAGGAACTTTTGTGCTTTCATTGGTGGGCCATCTTTTGGTTTTCAAAATGAACCTCACACACACACACACACACACAGAAGAAAAAACTGATCCACAGGAGCAAGTCTCATTGCTTCCCCTAGTCATGCTTTTCCGTGACCATCTCACCTTCTCAGAGCCAAGTAGTGACTCTTCGTGGATAAAGAAAGTTGCCCAACTCTCTTCCTTCTTTGTGGTTAATAAGCCCCTTTCCAGTCGTGCTTTCTGCAAGTCCCTGATAATAAAGGAGCCACTATCTTGTGTTCCCATCCCCCCCCCCTTTTTAACCATTCCAACTGTCGTTATGATATTTTGTTTGATTACAGTTGAGCTTATCAAGACTGACTCTATTAGACCTGCGGTGGCAAACAGCATTAAGATACTGCACTTCTGTCCACTGGACTCCTGACAACTGCCACTGGCTTGTTATCTTGATCTGGGGTCTCCTCACCCTTCCCCATGATTTAAATGGCCAGAGGGACAGAAGCCTGTGCAAGGAAGTAGAGGAGGGGCTGGGGAGTGCAGGGGAAGTGAAGTAACCACAAAGAAGCGCAAGGTCCCCTAGGAAGAAACAGGCATCAGTGCAGACAGCAAAGAAGGTAAGTACACTGGGGTCAAGATGGTAACGTTACTCTGGCAACCATCCGCAAAGTGCCTTTCTAGCCTGGATCCCTGAAGAGCACAACTAGGTTCTATAGATGGAGACTGCAAGCTTCATTCTCTGCAATGGAGCAAGGGCGACAAATGGAAATGTTGTTGCTTGTCCTGGTGAGAGAATGCAGTCTTGGAGTGTAAAGACTCTCTTCATGTTCCAGTTCTACCTTGGACAAGGCTTCGTTATCTCACCGCAAAAATAGTAAACAAACAAACAAACAAGCTTATTCTTCACAAAATAAGATGCTAACTCTAGTTTCTCCCAAAGCTGTGATAGGGATTTTTCCCCCCAATAGTGACAGCAAACATGAAAGAGATTTGAAAATGGTACTTCAGCCTCACACAGTGTAAGACATAGTAGGTGTGGTGCAGCAACCTCAGCTCATAGTGACTGTTACTCATTGTGCTGCTAACTCCAAGGTCAGTGGTTCGAAACCACCAGCTGCTCTCTTAGGAATAAGAGGAGGCTTTCTACTCCAGTAAAAGGTCACCCTCTCACCAGGGCCCTTCTTCCTTGTCCTATTATCAGGTGGCTAGGAGTCGCTACAGACTTAATGGCAATGACATTGGAGGAGTTGGGGGACGTGTGGTGCTGACGTGCATTTCCCTCCAACTACAGAAATCTAAACAGTCTGCAGGAGCCAGAGCACTGGTCACATTTCGCCTCTTGGATAGCTCTCACTTCTCGGCAAGGGAAAGTGACCCTGGGCATTTCCTGCTGCCTGCAGAATCCAGGAGATCCTTCCTAGCTGCAGCCATCCATCAGACAGCCCAACTTGACACTTCAGTGTCTGTTCTTTGTGGTTCACAAACCTCATTTGCCAGACAAGATCTTTTAGTACACATTGGCAATTAAAGGGAGGGTAATTTCCAGGTAAATAGTTCAAGAAATAAACACTTCTAACATTTCAAGCTGAGACTGGATTCTGATGCTACTCTCACCATTTTCAAGTACACACAAAACAGAAAACCGAAAGAGTTACCACATATCTTAATAAGGGAATGTGTTTTCATTTTAAAGAAACTAACCCCGATTTCTCCCTGTGTTTACCCATTTGCCCAAAAAACCACCAACTAATTAAAAAAAAACACACACAACTCCACACACAAGTTTCAGGCACATTTCTACAGAGCAAACACTGAAATAAGGAGGCAGCTTCAAAACACTCATGGAAAAAATTCCAATTGTTTCGTATTCCACGTTCCCAAGAACTGTTGGGAGCTTCAGGCCACTTTGAATTAAACAGTATAAATGTTCTTTGTCAGGCAGACCCCATCTTTCCCATCTTAATTCCATACTTGTATTTAGTATCAAACCATTTCCGTAATATCCAATCCAGCAGGAAACCTGGGATTTAGGGCAACAAGCCTTCCATGGAAGCAAAGACAAATCCACATCTCCCTAATTGGCTCCTAATTGGCTGTAGCTCCTTAGAAACCCGGTGACTGGGGAATTTTGTGAATAAAAACAATCGTTATCAAGTCAGCTGCATAAGTGCATGGCTCATTGCTATGACAAATAAGCAAAGTCCGCCGTGGTGCTACCACCCTACAATCTCTACTGCAAGTACCAGCAGCGGTGCGCTGGCGCTGTGAAACCAGACTGGTTCTTAGTTCCTCACTGCAGATGCTTTGGTGGAGTCTGCTGGGCCGGGCACAGAAGTCCCTCACTAACCCAGGGCATACTTCCCAGCATCACTGGTGATCAAGGCAATACACGAAGCGCCTCCGAGCTTAGGGACGGCGGTGGGAGCCCCTAGCTCTGAAGTTTCCCAGGAAAACTTGCAAGGAAAGAAAGTAAGTACATTGTTGCAAGCAGGCGCTCTGCCCCCCAGCCATTCTGCACTGAAAAGAAGTGCCTGGATTCTGGTAAACATCGGCTTACGAAAGCAGAGGCTTCCCATCTTGAAGGACTCAAGACTCTTAGACCCTATATGTTGGCTCACTTCAACTGCTCCCCTCCAGCCAGATCTCTACATGCTTGGAACATACACAGACTGGGTTCTATCGGCCACCACGATGTGCATGCTGCAGATGGGCAGCGCCTCCCCGTCGATCGGGGGTGTCAGGCAGCGCCCCACCTCCTCCGATCTAACCTGCAGGCCTTCTTTCTAACGAGGTGCCCTTTCTTCCCCGCAGCCGCCGCCAACCAAACCAACCCTGGGAACCTCGTCCAGGTCTGGGCAAAGGGGCGTGAACCCCCTCTGCGCTAAACACTTTGTTTTCTGCAAAGTAGCAAAGCTCATTTCGGTGGCCACGCAGCCCCCGCTCACGGCTCGGCGGCGGGGCAAGGAGTGGCCCTGGGGACCCGGAGATCGATGGTCTGAACCAAGCAAAGCGCGGTCTTCGGGAACTTCCTCGTCGCCGCAGGAGGATGGGGAAGGGGCGGGAGGAAGAAACCCCTACACAAAAGGCAGCCCGCCCGGCGAGCCCCGCCGGCACAAAGGCCCGCTCGCCCCTAAGAGCCGCGAGGAGCGCGGCGAACGCTCCGCGGCCTGCCCGCCGCGCCCGGAGCGGCCCCCGCGCCCCCGCGCCCCGGCACGGCGTTCCGCCGGGCGCGCCCGGAGCCGCGCCGCTCCCAGGACCGTAGGTCTAGCGAGGCGATCCCGCGCCGCCCGGGGCTCCGGCTCCGACCCTGCGCCGGCGCCCTCGCTGCCGCTCCCGGGACCGTGGCCCCGGCTGCCCTCACCTGAGCGCCTTCAGCCGAGCAGCGCGCGGAGGAGAGCGGCGGCGGCGCGGGCGCTCAGCATCCCCGCGGCGGCGGCGGCGGTGGCGGCGGCCCCTGCGGCGGCGGTGGCGGCAGCGGCGGCGGCGGCTTCCTCCGCTGTCTGGGACGCCGGGGGCGGGCGCTCCGCTCGCTTGCTTATTCATAAGGCCGCGGCCACGGCTGGGGATTGGGCAGTGGCAAGGTGCGCCCGCCCCGCCGCCGCTGGCACCGACTCTTCGGGCTGTCGCCCCACGCCCCCTCGGCGACCGCTTCCCCGCCTCCGCGCCAGCGCTGGGGCCCCGGGCTGGACCGCGCGGGGGAGACCGGGGACCTGGGGGCTTCCTGCCCGGGAGCGCAGACCCAGCCTCCGCAGACGCCCTGTCGGGAAGACCCTCCTGGCAGCCTGGGCTTCTCCGCACCTCCCCGCTCCGTCCTTCGGGAGAGGAGACCAGGGCACCGCGTCCGCCGGGAGACCTCGCTTCTCTCTGCTCGGTGGTAGAATATGGACACCCGGCAGAGGCTGTGGGATATGCTTGGAGCCCTAGCACAGCCTTGCCCCTACCCCTGTAAAAGAACCCTACTGAAAGTTTCCCTTCTCATTCAGAGTTGAAAGTCAACGCTTATCATGAAAAGTACAATTGGTTGAGCTCTTAGGAGTCAGGAATCTACAGGCCTATCCCAGAGCAAACTGCCTCTCGTTAGGTGCCACTCGTTTCTTTCTCCGCTTCAACAAGGACCCTATTGGTGCTCTCAGGTACCAGCAAGTTGATTCCGATCCTACAGCCCAAGCGAAGGAACCGCCCTGCCCTGCGCCTCCTCACAATTGTTCTGTGACCCAGCCCATTGCTGCTGCCACAGCGTCAGTCCATCTCCTGGTGGGCCTTCCTTTTTTTCACCGCCCCCAACACCTTACCAAGCTTCATGTCCTTCGCTGGGCACTGGTCTCTCCTGACAATATGTCTCATCGAAGTCTTCCATCCTTGCTTCGAAGAGAGATGGACGGTGACAATTACAAAGCCGACTGAACAAGGGAAAGGAAGGAAGTGGAGGCTGAGAGGACATCTAGCTGTGCGCTTTGGGTTCAGGTGCCACCTCGTCTTTTCCTGCTCAAGCGATTCTGTACGCTACTGGGTCTGGCGCCAGCCTCCAGATAGTTACGCTTGAACCTGATGTTGTGGCCACTCCATCAATCCATCTTAATGAGTGTCTATTGGGATGAGCCTCTATTTTACCAAGCATGATGTACATTTCCTGATAGCATGATCAAAGGATGTGTGACCGTTTCACAATCTTTGTTTCTAAGGAGGATTCTGGGTGTACTTCTTCCAAGACAATTTTTTTTGTTCTTCTGACACTTCATGATACCAAGATCTTAACCCCAAACCATACCTAAACCCACAGTCCTCTAGTTGACCCTAACTCATGGTGTTCCCAGAGAGGAATTCCAAGACTGTAAATCTTTTTTTTTTTTGGGGGGGGGGCCATCACTGCTCTCTGGCGGTGGGAGTAGGAGGCCCAGCCCCACTGCTGGAATTGAACCTCCGTCCCAGTGGGCCACAGTCCCGTGCACAACCACTACGCCACTGGGGTTCAGCCCCAAGACTAAATCTTTACTAGAGCAGACACACCCAGTTGTCACCCATACTTCTCTCTCTCTCTCTCTCTCTCTCTCACACACACACACACACACACACAGCCATTGAGAAGATTCTGACTCACGGTGACCGTGTCAAACTGAGTTGAATGCTGCTTGCAGTTTCCACTGTTGTACATCTTTATGAGAACAGAAAACCTCATGCATTTTCCAAGGAACAGTTGGTGGGTTTGAACTTAGCCACCCAAAGCATGACCCACTGCACCACCAGATCACCTTATAGCCAACCGGGAATTCCTGACTCAGTTAACTTCTGCTACTCCCCATTGAGGGTGGAAAGAGGCCTCAAGGACCTAAGGGACCATGCACAGCACATTATATTGGTTATGCATCTTCCACATTTTGGCTCTTGTAATTATTAATTTCCTTCTTCGTAAGAGTTGTCTCAGCATTGTGTGTGGTGTGTGTGTTGAGTTGTTTGAAAACAATTTGAAGTCAGAGGACCTCCTGGTTCGCCTCTCGACCCATGTCTAACAGTGACTGTGCTGTACAGGATGATGTCTCTCCATCTCCCTTGGGAAGACTTTAACTCTGTATGTGCAGAAAAGTCACCAGCAAATAGTTATTAAATAGACTTTGATCAGAATGAATGGAATTTAAGTTTAAAACTCCTGTTTTTTATGGGTATTGCTACCAGATCAATTAACCACTCCCTGCCTGACCAAAATGAGTTTTAACACTTTACTTCCAAGACATTTATTTGAAGTGCAGTCTTCTCCTAAAGTCCTCGTTCTGTAGGATGTTTAGGTTCTCAACTTACCCAAAAAATGTCTTTTGGCTCCAGTGCAAATAAATCATAAAAGTTGTCTGAGTGCAAGTGCATTTGAAAAATATATGTGAATAAGTCAATCTTTCTTTGACATCTTCTTGCTTAGCTCTCTGCAACTCTCTCAAACATCTTCATCTTCTTCTATCAGTCACATGATCTGCTAAGCTTTACAACAGAACTCTCCTCCATCCCAGACTTGCTGGACACTGAAAATTTTCCGTTTTTCAAAAGGACTCTCCTCCCATAGTATAATTCCTATCTCCTATTTCAAGACAAGGAATTTTAGCTATGCAAAAAAAAAAATAAAGCAACCTTACTGACACTGATTTATACTAGTCCTTTATCCTCCTCTATTGGTCTCCAAGCTAATTAATACAAATTAGACCCACAGCTTCAATTAGTACATGACAGTGATAAGATCTTCCCCCCTCCCACCCCTCTACTCCCCATTGTCAGGGAAGGTTGAACTTTTAGATAAAAGTCAGATCAGTAAATCCACATATGATGGATATATTAGCCTTTTATGAGTAAAACAAGGAGCTGTATGTGTGCATCAAATAAACTGGGAGCAACCAGTTGAAATTAATTCAGTGCGGGGAGTGGGGGGGTTGGACATGGCAAAGAAAAATAGGATACTTTTTTAAAGTGTATGCCTTGTACAATATTTGGGACACACATGTTACAATTTATTTGTGCTATAACTGGCCACCCTGTATTTTATCTGGCAGTATTATAAGGCTAGCAGTATTATCAGAGTTGTATATGACGCAGAATTTTCCAGTCCTAGTTGAAGAAGCCTTTGTATCTGAAGGATTTAGGAAATATGTTGCAAAATAAAAGTAACCAACCTTACTAGATGGGAATAAGCAGTATACTTTTCAGTACTAACTGGGGGAGAGGCTTAGCAAAGTAGCCTTATGGTGTCCTTGGCAAGGTCAAATTCGAATAGCAAATAGACTGCCTGATTCTGATTCCTTCATACCAAGTAACTATCCATCAATGTGATGTCTCATATTTCTTGCCCCAAGGGGTCTGCTGAAATGAACAGTCCTGCATGCACGACACAATGTCTATGAAGCCCTAGGTTGAGTCATTTTATAAAAAGTTTCTTAAAAAATAGATGGTGAAATATCCTATTTGCAGAGAATATTTTTTTCATTAGAAATTATAACAGTGGGCTGAGCCCTGGTGGCGTAGTGGTTGTGCACAGGACTGCGGCCCACTGGGACGGAGGTTCAATTCCAGCAGTGGGGCTGGGCCTCCTACTCCCACCACCGGAGAGCCGTGATGCCCAAAAAACTAAAAAAAAAAAAAAAAAGAAAAGAAAGAAATTACAACAGTAACAAGAACTTGAAACAACATACCAAAATGAAATGACAGAGAAACACACGTACACACACAAGCTTGGAAGGCTGAGTTTACCGGGGAATGTACCAAAATTGTCCCCTATTTCAGTAAGAGTCTCTCCCTTTAGTTTTTAACCCTTCAAAAGGTCCTACCTTGATACCAATGCACCCAGTAATGGAAAAACAGAAAGAGGTGCCACTATGCAAAATTCAAAAAAAAAACCACTGCCAAAAAAAAAAAAAAAGAATCACTGCCTTCTAATCTATTCTGACTCATAGAGACACTCTATAAGAGTTCTAAAATTCCATCTTTATGGACGTAGAGAATCTCATCTCTCGCCTGTGGAGCAGCTGTTGGTCTTGAACCACCAACATTGTGACTTCAGTTCTGGGCAGCAAAATATTGTCTTTCCTTTCTGACATTCCCAAAAGTTTACAAATATGAGTTTTTCAGCCACTCTCAGTGGTCTCTTCTCATTTGTACCCCTATTGGGGACATCTGATTATTTTTGTTCTTTAAAGTTGACCTTCCCCATAGCAGACTTCATATAAAATAGCATTGTTGAGTATATGCCACTCATTCAGGGTATTCGATAGCTATTTTATAATAGTGATAGTGATGATACTATAAAAGAATGACAATGATTTAGAACCCAATTTATTAATTCTAATATATGTCTTCATTGCATCCAAAGTGGTTATAAGCCTCAGAACACATGATGCTACCTTCCTTGAATTACTACAGTGCTAATGATCTTGGATTTTTACTCCTGATAAATTGCATCTTTAATGAACAAGTCATGGGGAAGACAAGTAGGTGGAATGAGTACAATAATAAAAATGATTCTTTAAACAAGATATGGGAACAGCAAATTTTCATAGAGTGTAGTTGTCTTTAATTTCTAACACAGAGGTCCACTTGTTATAAATTGAATTATGTCCCTTAAAATATGTTCTATTAAATGAGGAAGAAGGAGTTTTTCAACAAATGATGCTAGCAAAATTGGACTTCTATCTGCAGAAGAATGAGACAAAACCCCTGTCTCAAGCCCTATACAAAAAATAAGATCAAAGAGCTAAATATAAACACCAGAACTATAAAGATCATCAAAGGAAGAATAGGGACAAACTTAGGGACCCCAATAAATGGTATAAATACACTATCAAACATAAAGAAAAACAAGCACACCGCAGGCAAGAAAATAGATGACTTGGATTTCTGAAAAATAAAACACTTAGGTGCATCAAACAATTTTTAAAAAGAGAACTCAGACTAGAGGGAAATTTTGGCAATGATATATCAGGCAAGGGTCTAATCTTAACAAAAAAAAGAACAATACAATTGAAAATGAGCAAAAGAACTCAAACCAATATTTTATATCTGAAGGTAGGAATCTGAAGGAGTTTGTGCTTGCTTTTCCATGAGGTATTTTTATTTTATTTAGTTAGTTAGTTCCTGTTAAATCCTCCTTTTGTTATTTATCCCTATCCTTCCTCTCTTCCTTTATCCACCTCTATCCCTCACCTCCTCATAGTCAACAAAGTTTTGTCTTTTGGTGTAAAAACCACATATCTTCTTTTTTTTTTACTTTTAACAATGGTGACACAAAATATTTATCTTTGTAAGACTGAGTTTGCTTACTGTAATATTCTCCGGTTTTGTCCATGTCTTATGGTATTTAAGATCGTTATCGTTGTTTTTAATTGACGTATAAATTTCATAATATGAATGTGCCACAGCTTGTTTGTCCCTTCCTCTATCATCAGGGCTGTTAGTTGTGTTCATTTTCCTGTTGTGCAAAGTACTGCAATAAACATAGGTGTCCATGGGAAAAAAGGGGGGGCACAAAAGACATGGACAGACAGCTCATCAAAGAAGACATTCAGGTGCCCAGTAAACATATGAAGAAATTCTTACAATCACTCTCCATGCAAGAGATTCAAAGTAGAACAACCATGGGATACCAACTCACCCTGGATTGGATAAAAGGCTTTAAAAAGCAGAAAACAGCAAATGCTAGAGAAGTGCTGAGAGCTTGGAAACCTCATGCACTGCTGGTGAGGGTATGAAACAACCACGGGGAGAAACAACATCGCATTTGCTCAATCAATGAGCAACAGAAGTCCCGTGCTGTGGTGGCTGTCGTTAGACCCTGCCACGGCAGAGTGACCTTAGTGATTCATTGGGACCTTATGCCCGACAGAGTCATGTGACCCATCGTGACCTTATCCACGACAAAGGAAAACACTGCCCTGTCCTGCACCTTCCCCTCAACTGTTCCTATGTTTGGGTGTGTTGTTTCGGCCAGGTGTCAATTCATCTCCATGAGGCACTTCCTCTTTTTCTTTGCTGCCCTTCTACCAAGGAAGATAACCTTCTCCAGAACCCAGTCTCTCTACTAACAACATGTCCAAAATAGGTAAGATGAAATCTTGTCATCCTTGCCTTTCAAGAGCACTCTGGCCATTCATTTCCATATAACCCAATAACTGTACTATTGGCATATGCCCTACAGAAAGAAGGAACATAGCACAAGCAGGTACCCTATTTTTCGGACCACAAGACACACCCACTTTTTAGAGCGGGAAAACAAGAAAATAAAATTCTGAACCAAATAGTACCAGTATACTAAAATTTCCGGGGTACCACACCCTTGGACCATAAGATACACCCTCGTTCAAAACCCCCCTCTTTGGGGGGAAAAAAAAGTGCATCTTATGATGCAAAAGATACAGTATATGCATACTCATGTTTCTCACAGCACTGCACACAATTATTTTTTTTCCCCAATGGGAACAACCTGGCTCCCCCCCTCCCCATCCCCTCCCCGCATGCCGCCATGTTTTCAGGCCGGGTCTCACTTAGTCTTCCCCCGTAAGGAAATGGCCCGGGAGCTCCAGGAAACGCAGATGCCGTTGCTTTGGCAGAACTGGGGCTGACGAGTCAGGGCAATGGGGTAAACCAGAGCAGCTCTGCGTAAGGTGGGGAGGCCGTGGCGTCCAGTGGTAACTGGCTGTCCGGAGTGAATGGCATGCGGGTGATGGCCTACGGGAACCTGGTGTTTGTACTGCTATTTATTTTTGTGAAGAGGCACATCATGCGCTTCGCAGTGAAATCTCGGAGGGGACCCCATGTCCCTGTGGGGCACAATACCCCCAAGGATCTGAAAGAAGAGATTGACATCTGACTATCCAAAGTGCAGGGTATCAAGTACGAACCCCAGCTCCTGGCGGATGATGATGCCAGACTGCCACAGCCGGACACCCAGGGAAATCAAAATTGCTACAACTATCTGTACAGCTCTGGACGCCATCTGAGACCCCATTTCACACTGAGGGCCGGCATCCCCATTCCCTAATGGGCAGAAATTTCCGCTCCTACCTGCTAGATCTTCGGACGCTACCACGCCTTTCAAGGGTGTGCGCCAGGCCCTCAATGACACCCTGCTGCATGGCTATGGGACGGTCCGCTATGGGACAGGGGTCTTGGCCAGAGTGAGTCCCTGCGCTATCAGGAGGCCCTGACTGAGCTGGCCACTGTGGTCAAAGCACAAAGTGGGAGCTCTCAGCGACTCCACCAGTCAGCAGTCAAAGACCTTACCCAGTCTTCTGAAGTCTCCCCAAATACTACCCAGGTGACCTACCTCCCCTCCAGTCAGCAGGTAAACATGCCAAGCACTTCCTCAAGTTGAATTGCTTTAAGGACAACTACAATACCCTGGAAATTACTCTGTGATGGAACCAACAGACTCGCTGGAGAGAGAGCAGGGACCATGGTGGGTTTGCCCGGCAGTCCTCAGGTTAGCCGGCTTGTGGACCTGCACTCTGTTGACCGACACTCCCGATGTGTGCAGAGATCATGCCTGGAAGCCCTTGGGGGATGTTTCAGAACAACAATTAAAACTTTTCCCCGGGCTGAGCCCCGGTGGCATAGTGGTTGTGCGCGAGACTGCGGTCCACTGGGATGGAGGTTCAATTCCAGCTCCACGGAGCAAAGGCTGGGCCTCCTAGTCCCACCAACTGAGGACAGTGATGCCCCCCCCCCCAAAAAAAACTTTTCCCCAAAAGCAATATATATATATATATATATATATATATATATATATATATATATAAATGGGAACAACCTAAATGCTCTTCTGTAGAAGAATGGATAGACTTTTGTACATATACACAATGGACTAATACACATTATTAAAAAATAGTTATGAATTCTGACATGGATGGACTTGGAGAACATCATGTTGAGTGACAGTCTGCCACAGAAGGGCAAATATTGTATAAGACCACTGCAAAAAAACATCAGGAGAATGTTTCATGCCAAATGAAATAGATTTTGATGGTTACCAGAGTGGGGAAGGAAAAGAGAAGTAATAGGATAGAGGCAAGCAGGCATTAGTTTGGATGAAGGAAAAGATCATGCCCCACAAGAGAGAGGGATAGATAAGCTCGGCAGGGCAGGGCAGGGGAAACTATTGGGAAGTATGGTGAAGTGTTTGAGCTATTGAATGACAAAACTATGGCCTGGTATGTAAACTCCCAGTTAATTTACCGTAAAAAATGTGTTGATTTTCTTACTGAGCTTTCAATCTTAATACTCATTCTTCTATATATAATACCATTTGGAAATAAAGTTTTCTTGGTTGTGTTAAGAGGCCATATCCTTACGAGTGTCTTAAACCAATTAGGATAGAGCTGTACAAAGAGCAGATTAGACACAGAAGCAGGCTTTCAGAAACGGAGGAAAGGAAGAAGCCATGTAGAGATTGCCAAGAAAAGTTGAAACGAGGATGCCCCCCACCTCACCCTACCCCCCAGGGCAGATGAACTTTTCCTAGAGCTACACACTTCCATCTTCCTAAACCATAAAAAAAAAAAAAAAAAACTTTGTTCCTTATGGTCCCCCATGTTTGGTATTTCTGTTACAGTAAGGAACTAAAAACCAACCCTAACCCATTGCTGTGGAGTTGATTCTGATTCATAGTGTTAGGCCAGGTTGGACAAGAGAAACAAACTCATAAACACTTATATGTGTATAATAAAGAATTTTATATCCAAGAGTATTGTATATTAAGAAAACATCCCAGTCCAGTCCAGATCAAGTTTGTAAGTCTGATATTAGCCCATATGTCCAATATCAGTCTATAAACTCTTCAGACTCACACAGCCATACAATGATGCTGAATGCAGGAAGATCATAGCCAGTGGGTGGAAACTCTAGTGGATCCAGTGGTGGTGAAAGCATCTTTGCATTGGCGTGGTTCTCCATGTGGCTCCTTCAGCTCCAAGACTCTAGCTGCCATCAGCCTAGCTTTTGTGGCTTTGTCCGAGGAAGAAGAAGCAGAGAGTCTATGTGTGTGTATCTGACCTCCACTAAGCCAGATTTCCATAGCACGTCCAAATGATGTCATCAACCTGAGACCTGGTTGGCAAGCTAGACTCCAACTCTCCAAAAGTTGACCCTAGATTATGTAACTACCACATACAGACCCTATGGAGCAAGTTATAAATGCTCCTTTAGGTTTCTGAGGCTAATTTTTTTTAATTAAAAGATCATTTTAGGGCTGAGCCCTGGTGGCGTAGTGGTTGTGCATGGGACTGAGGCCCACTGGGATGGAGGTTCAATTCCAGCTCCCAGGAGCAAAGGCTGGACCTCCTACTCCCACCACCTGAGGGCAGTGATGCCCCCAAAAAAAATTAAAAGAAAATTAAAAAAATAAAATAAAATAAAAAAAGATCATTTTATTGGGGTTCTTACCATACTTATAACAATCCATACATCACTTGTATCAAGCATATTTGTACATATGTTGCCATCATTATTTTCTAGACATTTACTTTCTATTGAGTCCTCGGTATCACCTCCTCTTTTTACCCTCCCTCCTCTCCATGACCTCTTGGTAAATTATAAATCATGAATATTTTCATATCTTTTTTTTTGGGGGGGGGGGGCGCATCACTGCTCTCCAGTGGTGAGAGTAGGAGGCCCAGCCCCACTGCTGGAATTGAACCTCGGTCCTAGTGGGCTGCAGTCCCGCGCACAACCACTATGCCACCGGGGCTCAGCCGAATATTTTCATATCTTACTTCAACCGCTGTCTCCCTTCCTCCACAGTTTCTGGGTGTGTGTGGTTATGTGTCAATCATTGTAATCGGTTCTCCCATCCTCCTCTCCCCTTCCCAACATCTCCTTACCCTTCTGGTATCACTACTCCCATTCTTGTTCCTGGATTCCGTATGCCCTGAGCTCTTATCTCTTTTCTGCACCTGTGCACCTGCTCTGATCCAGCCTGAAGTGAGAGGTAGTATTGGGGTTAAGATAGTCAGGGGTGGGGAGGCCTCAAGGAATGTTGTATATTTCATCAGTACTTTACTGGGCCCTTGTTGATTCAACCCTTCCTTGTGACCTTTCTGTGAGGGGCTGTCCCATTGTCTAAGATGGGTTTGGGATCTCTGCCCTGAACCCCCTCATTCTCAACAATATGGTTTTGTTTGTTTGTTTGTGGTCTTCTGATACCTGTTATCTCACTGATGACACTTCATGATTGCACAGGCTGGTATGTTTCCTCCATGGGAGTATTTTTGCTTCCCTGCTAGATGGCTGCTTGTTTAACTTCAAGCCTTTAAAACCCCAGACGTTATATCCTTTGATAGTTGAGCACCATCAGCTTTCTTCACATTTGCTTATGCAGCCATTTTGTCTTCAGCAATTGTGACTGGAGGGTGAGCATCACAGAATGCCAGGTTGTTAGCACAAAGTGTTCTTGCATTGAGAGAGGGTATGAGCAGAGGCCTGAAGCAGAGACTAATTTTTTTTTGGGGGGGGCATCACTGCCCTGAGGTGGTGGGAGTAGGAGGCCCAGCCTTTGCTCCGTAGAGCTGGAATTGAACTTCCATCCCAGTGGGCCAAAGTCCCGAGCACAACCACTACGCCAATGGGGTTCAGTCCCGAGACTAATTTTTTACAGAACTAGACAGACACATCTTTCTCTCAAAGAACAACTGGGTTTCAAGCTGCTAACCTTGCTGTCCAATGTTTAGACCACTAGACACCACTATATCTCTCTTATTCTATTATTAAAATCTTATGACACAAACATAAGGTCAAATTCCTCTTGCCTCTCCGCTCTCTCCAAAACCTATTTTAACTGGATAGACAGAATTATATATTTCATATATTCCCTTCTTTAAATTTTACGAGTTTCCATCGTATTCTTTTTATCAATTTTACACTCTGAACTTTCTGATTCAATTCTAGCAAATGGAATTCTGCCTGTTGCCTTGAAAAAGCAAGATAAAAAAAAGAAAGGCTACTAATGCAGATACAGAAAGAAACAAAAACTTCTAAACAGTACAGTCTTTTAAAAGAAGATAAAGTCAGAGGCTGCAGCCATTTACAAAAAAAAAGAAATACTGTGCTTTTTTCCTTTTTATATCTATGAAAATGTCCTTTTAAAACTGTAAAAATTCTGGGGCTGAGCCCCGGTGGCGTAGTAGTTGTGCACGGGACTGCGGCCCACTGGGATGGAGGTTCAATTCCAGCAGTGGGGCTGGGCCTCCTACTCCCACCACCAGAGAGCAGTGATGCCCCCCCCCCAAAAAAAAAGCTGTAAAAATTCTTTTAAGGGTATTTAAACATCAAAGGCCTAACGTCTCCTGTGGGATATACCCTTGAATTCCAAATGAACAGGTTGTCATCGCTGTATTGAAAATGGCATGTATCACTCTAGAAAGGATATATAAATTGCCTTTTATGCTATTAGACAAAAGAGTTTATACTCTATCATTGTCTCATTTATATTTCCAAGTAAATAAACCAATTCATTATCTCAGATAAAAGTTATGAGATATTGACCATAACCCATTCTCAACAATATGGTTTTGTTTGTTTGTTTGTGGTCTTCTGATGCCTGTTACCCCATCCTGATGACACTTCATGCTTGCACTCCATGTGGGCATTTTTGCTTCCCTGCTAGATGGCTGCTTGTACATCATGGTATACATCTACTGCCTACATTGCAAAGAAAGATTATTTATCTGTCTCTCTGTCTATTAAATGTAGAATTAAAGTAGCTTTCTCTACCAAGAGCAGCAAAGCCCAGTCTCAAGAAATACCCAGAGAAAGTTCTAAGAGACTAGAATAGATAAATGCAAGTGGTTATATTCACTCTTTGGATGGAAGATAATTCCAGCCTGACTCAGTTATATGTTTCTGATGAAATATGAACAAGAAAATGATGGGGGTAGTTCTAAATATGGGAAAATGACCAGATGCATTTACTACAGCTCATTGAATATTATTATCTACCTCCAAATATATTTGCTTCTATTCCTTTTAATGACTCTGATTCAGATATTAACATTATGTTCAAGATGTACCATAGTATATTTGGCTGAGCCCTGGTGGCGTAGTGGTTGTGCGCGGGACTGCGGCCCACTGGGACAGAGGTTCAATTCCAACTCACAGGAGCAAAGGCTGGGCCTCCTACTCCCACGACCAGAGGGCAGTGATGCCTAAATAAATAAATAAATAAAATTTTAAAAAATAAAACAATAGTATATTTGATTTGTAGCATGTTGCCAGCAAAGACAAAGAATAAGATACTGTTGATGGAGATTTTCTTAATTACAACAATAATGTACGTGAAGCTTATACCCAGAAAGAGACCTACAATTTGGACACTGGCTTGACAATGCTTAGATACAGCATGAACATCATTACCAAGTGAAGAGGATGGAACCCATGGTTCCAGGGGGACATGAGCGAAGGAGAGGTGGGGAAAGGAAGCGGCGCTAACAAACTCAGGGACAAGGGAACAACAAGTGATCCAAAATCGGGGGTGAGGAGGATGCAAGAGGCCTAGCCCGGCTTGAGCAAAGGTAATGTAACCTAGAGGAATTACTGAACCCCAAATGAAGGCTGAGCATGATAGTGGGACAAAAGGAAAATAAAAAGAAATAGAGAAAAGAACTAGGAGGCAAAGGGTATTTACAGAGGTCTAAATACCAGCCTGTGTGATCATGAGGTGTTGAAAGAATCAGGTATCGGGCATCAAAACACAAAAAATCCTATCATTGTGAATGAGGGGGAGAGTAGATTGGGGATCCAGAGCCCATCTGTTGGAAACTGGACATCCCCTTACAGAAGGGTCACAGGGAGGAAATGAGCCAGTTAGGGTGCGGTGCAGAAATGATGAAACTTTCCTCTAGTTCTTAAATGCTTCCTCCCCACCACTGCCATGATCCCAGTTCTGCCTTAAAATCCAGCTAGACCAGAGAATGTACACTGGTACAGATAGGAACTGGAAACACAGGGAATCCAGGACAGATAAACCTTTCAGGTCCAGTGGTGAGAGTGGTGATAATGGGAGGGTGAAGGGGAGGGGAGGTAGAAAGGGGGAACGAAACCCTAGGATCTACATATAACCTCTTCCCTGGGGAACAGACAACAGAAAAGTGGGTGAAGGGAGACATCGGCCAGTACAAGATAGAACTATATAATGTACAAATTATCAAGGGTTCATCAGGGAGTGGGGAGCGGGGAGGGAGGGAGAAAATGAGGAGCTGATACCAAGGGCTCAACTAGAAAACAAATGTTTTGAAAATGATGAGGGCAACAAATATACAAATGTGCTTGACACAATGGATATGTGTATGAATTGTGATAAGTGTTGTATGAGTCCCCCATTATATAATTATATAATTATATAATTTTATATAATTATAAAATGATTATAAATAAATAAAAGTTCTGATGGTCGGGGCTGAGCCCCAGTGGCATAGTGGTTGTGCAGCCCACTGGGATGGAGGTTCAATTCCAGCTCCATAGGAGCAAAGGCTGGGTCTCCTACTCCCATCGCCAGAGGGCAGTGATGCCTAAATAAATAAATAAATAAAAACTAAAAAAAAAAAGTTCTGATAGTCATCATCTTTTTCACAATACTACTACAGAGAGGAAGCATTCGTGGAAAGCCCATGTCTTCCTACTATTAGCACATACTATGGAACCAGCTTCTCTCCCCCCACCCCCAAAGTTGTAAGCTTTTTGAATGAACATCATGTGTTTTATATAGTCTCCCATCCACCACACCACCTACAGCAGTAACCTAACATAACAACTGCTCCAAAAAGTATCTTTCGCTCCTCTAATTGTATAGTCAGAAGCTCAGTACCAAAATAAATCCATAGCACATTCATGCTTACCACTTTACAACTCTGCATATTCCAGACATATAGAGAACAATAGTCAGTTCCAGCGTGTCTTATAATAATCTCATACAAACCGAGGAATACCTTCCAAAGGAAGTGACTCAGCGACTCAGGATCTAAATGATTTGTTATATTCTGTTAGAATTAGTTCCTCTAAACTTGCTCTTGTCCTGTCCAAAACCAGGACAAGTGTGTGATCGTTTTGGTCAAATTTACATCTAGTTAAAGAGAAGCTGCACATGAACTAGACATAACTTTTCCCCAAAAAACTGTTTGAAGCAGGATCCAGAACTCAAATTCCACCCAAGTCAAAATCTTTTGAAATAGCCAGAACGAAACATTGTATTTTACTCATTCTTTCTCATGGCCTACAATACAAACATAAGAGATGCCCTTTGCAGAATCCGTTCAAAGCAATTTCTCACTAACTTGTGTACAAACACAGCCAGAGGGAAAAAGATTTCCTTTGGAATCAGAATGATTGAAAGCATGTCGCATGCAGAGACAATGATTTACTTTTGGACAGGTCTAAAGTGTGAGGCATCACTGTAAAATGAAAAATGAATCTGTCTTCAAAGATTCCCAGTGAGGATAAATGGTGTAATCACAAAATGATCTTTCCTTTGTTTTCTCATTTGGCTTGTAGGCGTGTCTATAAGTGGTTTTCAGGCAGAGTGGCATGTTTTGTTTTCCTTCCATTTCGCTCTTTGCAAAAGGCATTTTGAGGCCTTCATTCCTGCCAGTTAATGTTCATTTTATGACGTTGTTCTCAGCAGTCAATCTTACAAGGATGAGCACTTTTCACATCCATCACATTCTGCTCAGTCCATCTGAAAATTCAAAACTTTTATCCTTAGCCAGTCTCTATTTTGCCTTTAACTTCTACTCTATTATCTTATTTTCCTGCACTTCTCTTTGCTGCCTGCATTCTAAATTGTTGCTCTTGGAATTTGAGGTCTTCTGAAATGTGTTCCTTGTTCTGGTTTCAAAATTCTAAGCCGGAGCAATTTATTGAATCAAAAGTTTTAGATGCTCAAGTCTTTCATACTTCTATCTACCTGGAAGAAAGAAAGGTGGTAGGTATGATGGACATTTAAAGGGGAAAATGAAGACATGGGACAGATCTAAAAGATGGGAAATGGAACAGTTCCCCCATGCCAGAAGAAGAAACAGAGATTGTCTTAATTA
>PVJH01024634.1:21133-32909 GCA_004026705.1 Nesogale talazaci
AAGGAGGGAGGGGAGGGGAGGGCAGGGGAGGGGAGGGGAGAGGAGAGCTTCAGGGGAAAATCTTTGTCTCCTTTTAACATCCAAGGGCCCAGCATTACATAGAGATCATCATATGTCTTGACATCAATCTCCTGGGTCTAGCGGGTTCTCAGCACAGGAAGCCTAGATCCAAAGAACGTGCTCTCCCCCAGCTCTTCTTTCTTGTCTCTCTCACTCATTTATCTAAGATAAAAGGTTTGGCAGGGTACACCCCAGAGAACTCCCTTTACATAGGATCAGGCTGTGACCTGAGCGAGGGTGTTATGTTCCAATGGGAGATGACAACACAGCTGCCAAGTCACTGAGAATCATGGTCCAGTAAAGATGACACATATTTTAGAAGATCCAAGTTCAATCCATGACAGTTACTGCCATTCTCTTCCCCTTTCCTCTCCATTTCAGCCTCCGGACCTCAGAGACAGAGACTGCTGAAGAGAGAAATGAGGCTTGCAACTCTAGATCTGGAGGAACAAGCAAGTGAGAAAGTAAGGGTTGGAGAAGAAACTCTGCTTTCTCTCTTCGATTCTCCTGTTCGGAGGGGCTGGAAACCACAAACAAGGATGAGTTCCTTGAAAAGTTGATGGCTTGAGACAACCAAAGGTGATGTGCTTCTGAAAGGTCACACATGAGACTCTGCACCCCTGAAACCATCCAGCAGCAGCCAACCATGACAGCCTTCTTTAGAAGCAGACATAAATGTCACTAGACTACTTTGAGGGAGTCCAACAGAGGGCTGATGAGTGAGCCACCTGTGAGATGCCTTTCCCTCTGAAGAGTCAATGGTGATAAAAAGGGATCGACTCAGTTTGTAAAAGTCCACCTTACATTGAGACTGTCACATGGGTTGTGACAATCGTTTAAAAACTTCTATGTCAATTGGTAAAAGACAATTATCCAAAAGCTGTTTGCCAAGCCCTGCCAACACCCCTCTAGGTCCTCAGCCTCACTCCTACCATCCCAATGGCAAGGGATCCAGAGGGACAATACCTGGCTCTGGTCAATCCCTCTTCTGACTGTGCTCTGCTAAATATCGTTTAATAGCCATGGAGCATAGCGGCGTGATTACCAGGTGACCCCCTGGGACAATGTCTTTTAAGATGTTTCACCCTCAATCCAGCGAGTCCACAGCCCCCGGTGCTGTGAAGTCCATTCCCTCTCATGACGGCAACCCGTGACTCCCACCAAACTGTTTGGTGGCATTTTCAAAGCTTGACTTTGCAGCAGTCAATCACCAAGCCTTTCTTCAGCAATTCCTCTGGATAGACTCAAACCTCCAACCACTCAGCCGCTGAGTGCACTCCTGTGTGTAACCCCCAGGCTCTCCAGAGAGTCCACAAATGGCATTTTTGACACAGTGGCTCCCTCCTGGTTGAAGCTGACCATGCTTTTAACTCTCCAAAACCAAGCACACCGCCATTGAGCCCTTTCCGACTCTTCGTGACCCTAGGGGGCAGGCTACAACTGCCCTTGTGGGTTTCTGAATTTCAAACTTTTTCTCTTTTTTTTAACGTTTACAAGCTGTTATTATTTGGGGGTGGGGGGGCATCACTGCCCTCTGGTGATGGGAGTTGGAGGCCCAGCCTTTGCTCCTCTGGAGTCTCTGCTGGATTTGAACCTCCATTTCAGTGGGCCGCAATCCAGTGCACAACTGCTACGCCACCGGGGCTCAGCCTTACGCTGTTATTTTTTTTTAATGCTGTTATTATTTTAAGCTGAAATTATCCCTGAGTCATAAGTTTCTGCTTCCTCAGTTTCTTCTGGGAGATCTTTTCCTTCTGTGCAAGCTCCTCTTCTGGTGGAGGAACGATGTGTTCCTTTTCAGTCAGGACCATTGCAATGTGGCCCGGGGAGCTCACGGATGGATTGATCTGACCATGAGCTCTGAAGTCTGCCAGAGGCGCATCCTGGGGGCTTTGTTCACCTGGATGTGCTCAATGTCCAGAGAATTCATATCTAAAGCCTTCAGTTCAGCATGACTTTCTGCCTTTTTAAGCATGTGCAGCAAAAATTCAGCACTCTTTTTGGGCCACTGACTCTGGGTCCAACCCACTGTTTGGCCTGGGCACACCTACCAACGCCACCGTTGTAACGTA
Organism: Nesogale talazaci; assembly: GCA_004026705.1. Classification (NCBI taxonomy): domain Eukaryota; kingdom Metazoa; phylum Chordata; class Mammalia; order Afrosoricida; family Tenrecidae; genus Nesogale; species Nesogale talazaci. Next base: position 23,266 of record PVJH01024634.1, read on the forward strand.
AGGACACATGCTACTTCCGCAAACTGACGTCTTTCAAATATCACTTTGTAGATAGGCCTATTCTTAATGGCATGGGCAGTTTCATGGGTGTTCTTAAAGTGGACCCAGAGACTCGACCTTCTTGATGTGCATGATTTTGTGGGTTTTTCTGGGTCGGCAGATTCCCCTCAGGCTGCTATGGGAAGAGAAACCTGTACCTCTTGAAGAGAGTAGAAAGCTTCATCTTTCTCCTATCAAGAGCTGGTAAAGACTCTTGAAAATATCAACCCCCCCCCCCAAAAAAAAAAAACCAAACAAACCCAAACACATCTATCTTGGAATAACAGCCAGAATGTTCCTTAGAAACAAGGATGGCCAACTGCCCACCATCACACCTCGACACTCCTCTTTACCTGAACTGCGGATGTGCTTTGTAAAAGTCAAGCTGCGCTCACCGGGTTCCTGGAGAGAGCCTCTGGGCCTTTACAAAGGGAACCAACAAGTGGTCTAGAAGCTACTGAGAAGGCCTGCTTAGGAAACAGGAGTGTGTCGTTAGCTTCAAAAGAGGATAATAATCGTTCTTCTAACATATGATTTGAGGGAGGATTGAATAAGATATAATGTAGGGTACTTAGCACGGTGTCCTTAATACCTTGTACATGTCCAATACATAGGAGCGGTCATTTGAACAGAGTGAAGATCGAGTTGAAGAGGTACTGATTTTCAACTACAGAAGCCGGTAGTTTCTGAATTCTTTACTAAGGTTTCTGTTTTGTTTTAAGGAACGTTCTGAAAACAGAAATGAACCTCTCACACTTACATAACAGGTATAATGGAAAAAACAACTCTTCAAGGAGGGAGTTTTTGTTTTGGCTTGTTTTTGTTTGTTGGTCGGTTGGTTGGTTTATTCAAGAAGGGAGTTTTGAGTGGTAGTTTTGGCATAATTTTGGCATAAAGTGCTCATTTCAATCAGAAGAGGAGATTGCACAGAAGAAAAAGAACTCCCAGAATAAACTGAGGAAGCAAAAACTTATGACTCTAGAGTAAATTCAGCTTAAAATAATAACAGTTTGTAAAAGTTTAATAAAAAGAAAACATTTTTTTGAAATTTCACCTAAGAAATTTCATCCATAAGGTGCTTGGATTTACCTAAGTAATCAATACTACATCCCCTAGGAACTTCCTAGTAACAGTGTTTACCTTTCCAAAACAAATATTTTTAAATAGGCAGAAAATACTTTAAAATTTATTGCTTCTCGGCTTTTTGGTTAAGATCAAGTGAAAATACTTTTACATTTTCTGAAATTGTGTCAATACTGAACTAATTTAGCATTTTATGAAAATGCACTTCATGAGAACCAATTAGACTTTTTGCACAGTTGAAAATAGACTGGAATTGTAATAATGTCTGGGCTATTATAGACACTCAACAAATTTTTCTCACCTAGGAATCACAAGCACTTTATAGCTATAAAGGTCTATTTCTCATCTACTCAGATTTTATCAAATGAGACTCTGGAAAAGCAAGAAGTCACTCAATCCCAGGGCAAAGCCCACGCAGGAACTCAACTTGGCAGTTGGTAATCCAAGGCTCTTCCTGGATTTTGACTTTTGGGTCAGTCAAAAAATATTACTACTAAACCATAGCACTTTTTATTAAATATCAAAATGTGGCATTATTGTTTCTCAACATACCCCCCTTGTGGCTCTACATACATATCCAAAGGTAGTGTTTCCATCTCTCTATCCTTCCCTGATGTATAAGAACCCCTAATAAAATCATTGGGGAAAAAAAGATATTGTCTTATTTCACTTAGGAAATATCCAGCATAGACAAATATATATCGTGCAAAGTTCATTGATGATTAACAGGGGTGGAATGGAAAAGGAAGCAAGGATCTCTTGTTGTGGGGATGAGGTGAGGTGAGGTGCCAAGCTTTTGTTAAGGATGATAGGGACGTTCAGCAATGGATAGTGGTGATGCACACAGCACCGACCAACGTGATTGATGCCACTGAATTCTATGTGTAAAGGGTAGTGAAATGGCAAGTATTTTGTCACATCATTACCACGATTTAAAGCAGTCATTACAAGGTTTAGTGCTTGGATAATTGGAGCACTTTTAGAGTAAAGAGAATTGGCCAAATGAAAGTTAGAAGTGAAATTTTGTTTCTTTATAATAGTTTTGTATATGACTGGCCTTTAAATTCTGATAGGATAGAAATTGCATTTTGCCTTTCCCAGGATGCAATCTAGGAAAAATTTGTCTAGAGCCAGGCAAATAGAAAAAGTGTCCAGGAGCACTAGGATTCTGTAGATTCTCTTTTCCTTCTAGAAATTTAGTTATGCCATGGGAATGTTAACGAAGAGCCCATTCTTCTCTAGCATTATACTCTTAAACAGAATAAACAAGCTGAGCCCTGGTGGTGCAGTGGTTGTGTGCAGGACTGCAGCCCACAGGGTTGACGGTTCAAATCCAGCAGCTGCTCTCTAGGAGCAAAGCTGGGCTTCCTACTCCCACCAGGGCAGTGATGCGGGGGGGGGGGGGGGGGGGGGGGCGGAAACAACAGAATAATCAAGAAATTTAACGCTATCAGACTGATAGGAAGTGGATTTATAGTTTACTGAGAGTATCAAAAACATTGCTAATCAGTAGTCATCACCCATTGCAAATCATCACTGTAGATGCTTTGTGGCATTTTTAGGGTCATCAGTGTTTCAAAGTGTTCTTAGTTTTGTGGATATGAGTATGCAGCACTAAATCATATATTTCACTTTCCTCCACAAAGTGATTACCAGTAAATGAGACTACAAGGCATGTGGGATGAGATACTTCATATCAGCACTGCTAAGGCATCGCAAATGTTCAACCAAACTAGAAGTGTCTTGGTGGCCCACAACACTCAGCATCAGGAAGCAGAAAGAAAAGAGGAAGACAGAAAGAGACAAATGGAAGCTTGGAACACATCATGTCACCCCCATTTCCACCACCAGACGACAATCCAGAACTGATGACCAGATTGAAAAGCAGCAACTTTGAAGCTCGTTTCACACCCATATCTTGTTATCTACCAGGTTGCCTTATCTGTCTGTGTGTGTATTTTTGAAAGAAAGAGGTTTTAAAATGATCACTTGCATTAAATGCTATCTGCACAGCACATTACATAACACCCACAACACTACAGAGGCCTGTTGTTATGAACTGAATGGTAAACCCAGTCCCCCCAAGCCAAAGAGCATGTGGAAGGCATGTTGGAGGCCTAACCCTCCGTACCTATGATTGTGACCTTCTTTGGGAATCCTGTCGATTACGTTAATAAGAAGTCCCATACAGCATGGAGTAGGCTGAGTGCTAACCCAATGTGTACGGTGTGCTCAGAAAGGAAAAGACTCGGCTGAGCCCCAGTGGTGTAGTGGTTGTGCGCGGGACTGCTGCCCACTGGGATGGAAGTTCGATTCCAGCTCCACGGAGCAAAGGCTGGGCCTCCTACTCCCACCACGGGAGGGCAGTGATATCCCCCCCAGCAAAAAAAAAAAAATAAAGGAAAAGACTCAGAGAGAACTGGAGATTCAGGAAGAAGATCATGCAAAGATGGAGGCAGGGGCTCAAGGAAAGCATCCTCAATCCGATTTATGGAAACGACCTGAGGCAAGCAAGAGACAAAGTCTTTGCAGGGAGGATGGTGCTGCTGGCACTTTGATTTACCATTTCTATTCTCCGGAACTATGAGACATAAATGTCTGTTGCTAAGCCACTCGGTTTGTGGTACTTTGTCATCGCAGCCTTGGGAGATGGATACAAGGTCCTTCCCCTCATTAGACAGCAGGGAGCGTGGAGATGATGGGACCTCCCAACTGAAACTGGGCAGAACCCAGCGCCAGGGCCTCCAAGAGAGGGCGAGGTATAGATAACAAGGACAGGCTGTGGGGTAGAGCTGCAGTATGGAGTGTACATGCAGTGACAAACGGAGCCAGAAATGGGACATCCGGGAGGCACCAAGTGGAGAAGGAGAAGGATGTAAAGGGGGAGTACACCAACGTGGGCTTCAGAACATTAATGGGAAATTTCTGATATCTTTTAATTCCATTTTCCACAGACGTTTGAAGTCCCCTTGTCCATGGGGAAATGTCTGGAAGATGAGGAGGATTGGGAATTAGAGAGGGGCTTCCCATGAGTCGCGAGTGAGTGATCTCGATGGAAACCTGAGCTGTGGCAACGGAGCCTCTGCCCTTAAACCACAGAGCAGGGACCGTCTCCTCAGAGAAAATTGGCAAGGCAGGGGCTTGTGACAAAGCAAAGATCTAATTATCAAAACTGGGCTATAAAATGGGAACAAGGTCAGAGCTGGGTGACAAGAACAGACCCAAAGAAACAGCTGCCACGGGGTGTTGACTCATGGTGGCCTGATGCCGAGTCAGCAGAGGATTGACCTAGAGCTCCCTGGATGATCCCCTGATTGTTCCCTGAGACTGTACTGGCCACATGGGCAGAGGGAAGCCCAGAGGCTTCTGCCACCAGTTAGGAAAGACTCCATGCAGGGATCTAAACCAGGCATCGAAGGGCCACGGTTATAGGAACTCTTGCAGTCTGAAGCGTGCTGGCCCATAGCAGAAGCCAAATTTCTTTCACAAGCTTATAGTGATACTTGTGTATTTGTGTCTCATACTCAGGTGGGGAGCTTGTTAAGCAGTAAAGGCAGATGTATGGAGAACAAAGTTTATCTGAGGTTTTCAAGAGTGAGAGGACATGGGAAAGAAGGAACCACTGTTAGTGGGTACTGAGCTTCTTTGAAAGATGATGGAAGTTTTTGGAAATGGATAGTGATGATGCTGGTATGGATGACAAATGAACACAATCCATGTTGCTAAGTTATAAATGTATAAAATACAATCTTACAAAACCAGTGTTACAAATACACTGGTATTTGTAGTGACTCACTTGTGATATAAAATTTAATTTTTTTTTTTTTAATTTTAGGCATCACTGCCCTCTGATAGGAGTGGGAGGCCCAGCCTTGCTGCTGCTGGATTTGAACCGCCAAGCCAGCCGGCCGCAGTCCCACACTCGACCACTACACCACTGGGGCTCAGCATGATATAAAATTAATAGGAGAGGGGCTGAGCCCCGGTGGCGTAGTGGTTGTGCGCGGGACTGCAGCCCACTGGGACGGAGGTTCAATTCCAGCAGTGGGGCTGGGCCTCCTACTCCCACCACCGGAGAGCAGTGATGCCCCCCCCCCCAAAAAAAAAGAAAGAACACATGAACAAAAGGCAAGGTGTGTTACGAAAATATCAACATGATCGGGCTGAGCCCTGGTGGCGTAGTGGTTGAGTGCTGGACTGTAGCCCACAGGGTTGGCAGTTCAAATCCAGCAGCAGCTCTCCAGGAGCAAGACTGGACATCCTACACCCACCAGGGGGCAGTGATGCCCACAAAAAAAGAAGAAAAGAAAGCAGAAAATATCAACATGATTATTGCATATCCCTGTGTGTGTGCATACGCACACATGTGCACGCATGTTTGTGTGTGTGTGTTAGAGAGAGAGAGAAGAGGGGGAATTGGAAGAGACCTGGAACCTGGAGATAATAGGGAGGCAAAAGTCACCTAAATAGCTTATGATCATTACTTCATTCATTTGGACAGATGCAAACTTGCAGATACATATATATTCTAACTGTATATACATATTATATATTAGAATATCTTAAAAGTTATTGGGAAAATGGAATTAAAGGATAATGGAGTTTTTCCCCAAACTAGGTGAAAGGAGTGTGTGTGTGTGTGTGTGTGTGTGTGTAAACCCCACTTCCATCAGGTCAATTCTGACTCATTCGGCTTCTGAGGCTGCTCTGGAGCACTTAGCCACAGCTTTCTCTCACAGAGCACATAAGAGTGATAAGAAAAAACAATATTTGTACATTTTCCAAATATGCATATTGTTTTCATATATGCATATATATGCACATATATAAATAGTGCTAAGCATATGTCAACATAGAAACAATGGTTGGCACTTAATGAAAATAATTTTTTCCTACCTCTGGGAAGCTATTCTTCAGAAACTTGAGAGCTAAATCTTACCACATTGTTCTCTTAACCCAGTCAAAGGAACTCTCTTCATAATTTAAGCAAAAAGCCCACATCTTCTCCATAATTAGGGCCTACATTTTGCTAAAGTTTCATTATTTTGGTAGCAGAATTACTTTTATGATTGTGTAATTTCTCCAGCCCACCAGCATAATCAAACTAAGATATGTACTTATTAAAACCATGAACTTACAAGAGACAAAAGAAGTCCCACTCATTTTATGTGTGGAAGAAATACATGATGGAGCTTAAAAAAGTTCTTGGAAAATAAAAATATAATGTGATCTTTTTCATGAACTTCTTGATAGCTCCCATGTGTATGTGATCAAAAAGAATATTTTGAAATCTATTTTGAAGTATAATGCTGTGATAGGAGGATTTTCATAGGCCTGCATAAAAACCAGTTAATATGAAAATGATTCAAGTTTATGCACCAGTCACTAAAGCCGATGATGAAGAAACTGAAAAATTATACCAACTGATACAGTGAAACATATCATCAAGAGACATTGATTATTACTGGTGAGTAGAATGAGAAAGTTGGGAAGAAGGATCAATAGTTGGTAAATATGATTTTGGTGAGTGAAAAATACTAGGAATCACATGAGAGAACTTTTCAAGACCAGTAACTTCCTATTGCAAATAACTGTTTTTTAAACAATGTAAATGGTGATTATACATGCAGACCTTGGTAGATGGAATGTACAGGAATTAAATCATCTACCGATGAGGAAAGAGACTGTGAAGAAACTCATTATTATCAGTCAAAACAAGGACGGAGACCAACTTTGGAACAGAAAATCAGTTGTTATATGCAAGTTCAGGTGAATGCTGAAGAAAATGAGAATTCTCAGAAAGTCAAAACGTGACTTTGCACATTTCCCATTTAAATTTAGAGACCATCTCGAGCACAGATTTGATGCATTGAACACTAATGAACCACGTCCAAATGAGCTGTGCATGGCATCAAAAATGGTACTCGTGAAGAAAAATACAATCATTGAAAAGACAAGAAAGCAAGTAACGACCAAAGTGAATGTCAAAATTGGCTCCAGGAGCTGAGCCCCGGTGACGTAAGTGGTTGAGTGTGGAACTGCAGCCCACAGGCTTGGCGGTTCAAATCCAATGGTGGCTCTCAGGAGCGGCACTGGGTAGCGCCCACGACCACCGGAGGCAATGATGCCCCCCAAAAAAAATTGACTCCAAAACTTGCTTGTGATCATGTAGTAACTAAAGAAAGTGGAATGATGGCATAAAAAAGCTGAGCAGAGAATTTAAAGGACAGTTCAAAAAGACAAAGAATTATAAGATATGTGCAAAAACCTAAAGCTAAAAGACCTGAAAGGAAGAATACAGCATACCTGAAGATGAAAGAACAGAGGGAAAAATCCAATCCTTGATAAGAAATACTGAAAGATTCTATGGGCAAAATATTGAATAATGCAAAAAGTATTAAAAAAAGAAGATAAAAGGAATGCATGAAATCACTATCCCAAAAAGAACTAGTTGGTGTTTAAATGTCTTAATACATACGATATGATCAGGAAGTGATGGTTTTGAAGTAAAAAAACCTAAACTGGCCTGAAGACATTAGTGAAAAACAGGCCTTCAGCAATTGACAGAATACCAACTGAGGTATTTCAACAAACTCATTCAGGGCTGGAATGCTCATTCATCTATGGCAAGGCACTTGGACCAAATTTCAAACAAAGGAAAACCAACAGGAAACAGGTTATCAAACAGTATGATTAATTTCATACACAAGTAAAATCTTGCTGAAGGTAACTTAAAAATGGTTGCAGCAATACATTGACTGGGAGCTTCTAGAATTTGTATCCAGATACAGAAGAAAATGTGATGCTTGCTAGTGTTTTATTAACTGTGTACTGACATTTAACTTTTTGGATCATAACAAACTGTAAATAACATTTTGAGGCATGGAAATTAAAGAATGCTTTATCGTGCTCATGCAGAATCTGTACATAGACAAAGAGGCAGTGATTAGAACAGAGCAAGGGGCTAGTGAGTGGTTAGAAATCAGGAAATCGGGCTGAGCCCCGGTGGCGTAGTGGTTGTGCGTGGGACTGCGGCCCACTGGGACAGAGGTTCAATTCCAGCAGTGGGGCTGGGCCTCCTACTCCCACCACCGGAGAGCAGTGATGCCCACAATCTGTCTTGGGAGGATAGTCAGAATGCTCCTTAGAAATAAGGATGGCGAGGCTGAGCTCAGGTGGCGTAAGTGGTTGAGTGCGGGACTATAGCCTGCAGGCTTGGCGGTTCAAATCAAGCAGCAGCTCTCAGGAGCAGCGCTGGGTAGCTCCCACAACCACCAGAGGGCAGTGATGCCCCAAAAACAAACAAAAAAAAAAGAAAAGTAATAAGGATGGCATGAAACTAGTGCAGGAAGAGAGTAAAGACTTTATAGGACCAATCCCTTAAAGGATTAAATGTAAAAAGGAAAAAAACAAATAGAATAACTTAGATGTTATATGAGTAGAAAAACAAGCAATAATATTAAGACTATATTTTGCCTAAAATAAAAATAAAGTCAGAACTTTTCATTTTAAAGTCATCATACATTGAAAAGACTAAAAGTGGGCTGAGCCCCGGTGGCGCAGTGGTTGTGCGCGGGACTGCGGCCCACTGGGACGGAGGTTCAATTCCAGCAGTGGGGCTGGGCCTCCTACTCCCACTCCCAGAGAGCAGTGATGCCCCCCCCCCAAAAAAAAAGGCTAAAAGTTTAAACTAATAAACAGAGTCCTTTTACTCTTCCTTTCAATTATGGAAGGCTGCAGGTGAGACAGTAGGTCAAGCATTGTACTTAACCAAGAGACTGAAGGTTCAGACCTGCCAGAACCTGCATAGGAGACAGGTGACACTCTCTGCTTCAATAAAGCCTTACATTCTTGGAGACCCTAGACACAATTCTCTTCTTTTCTATAGGGACACTATGAGTTAGAATTGACGCATAGTGTCAATGGTGTAAATTTGGATTTGGTTTCAGTTAGTGGAAGAAAGGCATTCTTGTCTAGGAAGTCATAACCATCTTCTCCAACCAACTTTCAAACTGGATTTATTTGTGCCTGACTAGAGGGATAATGTTCTACTAGAACCATCTACAGGATGTCTATGTTATTTTAAAATTAGGTAGTAATTTTTAAAATTTGACTGTAATTTAGGCCAATTCCGTAAGTTTTCAGATAATTTAATAAAAAGAAAGGAAAAACAAAAAGAAGTAAGGATAGTAAGACTTTATCTCACATACTTTGGGCTTACTGCTAAAAGGAAATTTTCCTTGGAAAAGAACATCCTTCTTGGTAAAGGGCATAAGAGAAAGAGGAATATTTTTTAATTATTTTGTTTTGTTTTGTTTTTTTGTTTTTTGTTTTGGGGGCATCACTGCCCTTTGGTTGTGGGAGTAGGAGGCCCAGCCTTGCTACTGGATTTGAACCTCCAACCCCGTGGGCCGCAGTCCCGCACACAGCCACTACACCACCAGGGCTCTGCCCTTATTTTTTAATTATTAATAAATCATTTTATTGGTGGCTCTTACAACTCTTAGAACAATTGATACATC
>PVJH01024635.1:0-32792 GCA_004026705.1 Nesogale talazaci
CGGTCTTTCACAGGTTCAATGAACAACCCGAGTGGTGAAACCCCAGTTTTGTGCCCTGCCCTTGCACAGTGATTCTCCTCCTCCTGGCTTCCTCCCACTCCAGGCCACCGAGGTTAAGAGACCTGGCACAGCTCCGCACCTTGGGGAACTCACCTGCCCCTGAGGGGAGGATTTTGATTTTGAAACGCACCTGGCGTGGCCCCAGACACCCGAGCACTTCAGCTACTCTCTCCCTGTGGGCCTGTGGCCTCCCCCTCCCCGACTTGCTGGCCCTTTCTGAAAGGCGATTCCAGAAAGGGCCCTCTCCACTTGGATCCTCTGCCCCTGCCTTTTACTCTCCATTTGGAGGAGTCCTGGTTGTCATCCTGCTAAAAGCATCTCTTGCGAATGCTAAAGAAGAGACACGGAGTGCCTTTCAGGTCCTGGGAAACCCTTGATAAAACTACTTCACGCAGGTCAAGAACCCTCGAGCCCAAAGTCACATGTAGAACTGGATTTGAGAGCTCATGTGTTCGCCTGTAACCCTGGTATTCTCTTTTACCCCTTTGTCAGCTATTCCCTTTGCCTCCTGAACTCCTATTCCTCCCATCCCCCCCTGTCACCCAAGCAGACCCAGACCACCACGGGTGCTTAGGCAGAGTCAGGGTGTAGTATAAGTATATCCGCGCTCACTCAGCAATAGCAGCGTTGTTCACCCTTGGAGGGGTTGCTCCACTGCTGTCCCCATTTTGCAGATTCGGTTTTGAGTGTTGAAGTGATTTCTCTGGAGATCACACAAAACTTGAATTTGGGTCTTCTCATGGCTCATAACTACTCCGGCCACCTCATGGTACTTCAACAGAAGGGAAGTGGGTTGAGCCCCATAGCCCAATCTTTTGGAGGTTGGTCCCCAAATCTACTGCCAGGCGGGTAGTGTCGTAAGAGAAGATCGCTGTCCGCCTCACCCACCTGTCCACCCGTCCAATACTTTCTGGACTCCGTTCTCCCAGGTGATCAAGCGAGAGGGCACAGCCACAGAGATGCCCATGATTGGGGACCGGGTCTTTGTTCACTACACCGGTTGGCTGTTAGATGGTACCAAGTTTGATTCCAGCCTGGACCGCAAAGACAGATTCTCCTTTGACCTGGGAAAAGGTGAGCATGGGGGATAGGGTGGTGGGACAGGCTCTGAGGAGAGTCTGAGCTGGAACAAACTGAAGCTGCATTCAGAGACTGAAAGAGGAGTGGTTAAAGTGCCCCCCCCCCAAACCTTTTTTTCCCCCCTTTCAATACTGTCCTACAAATTGGTTAGTTTTTACTCTCCCTGGTGCCACAATGGTTATGCACTCTCCCTGCTAACCAAAAGATTGGTGGTTTGATCCCACCAGCGCTCCCTGGGTTGGGAATGGCTTGTGTTGTGCTCCCGTAAACATCTGAGCCCGGGAAACCAGGTGGTAAGGTCAATTCTCCACAGCACCTACCTCTCAGTACTTCATCCCCTCCTCTGCAGTGGACTTCTGATTTCTTAAACGCCTCTGTTCCAAGCTTGAGTGGCTTTACTGTGTGTGTGTGTGTGTGTGTGTGTGTGTGTGTGTGTAACAGACTCAACACTTAACTGTGACCAGGCTTTGTATCTTCCGATTGTAAAGGTTCCCCAGCTTCCCCTTGGGGTGTAGTAAGACGCTATGGAGTGTTACTTGAGCCCAGCGTCAGACCCCTACCGAAGCAGGACCCATATGCCTTTTGCTCCTGCAGGGGAGGTCATCAAGGCCTGGGACATTGCTGTGGCAACCATGAAGGTGGGGGAAGTTTGCCATATCACCTGCAAGCCAGAATATGCCTATGGTTTGGCAGGCAGCCCTCCAAAGATCCCTTCCAACGCCACACTCGTGTTTGAGGTGAGTGCCTGCCACAGGAAGGAACGCCGAGGGCCAGGCCTTATCTCAGCCCAGTGCCTGGCTGCCCTCCAGCCTCTTAGAGACAATGTAGCCAAGGCTGAGGGCTGACCCTCCAGGAGAGGAAGAGAGTGTGGTCTGCTGTGCACACTGCCAGCAGCTGCCAGAAAGTCACCAAAGGTGGAGGCGGAAAGAGGTGGCCACAGACTCCGTTCAGCATCAGAGCAGGGATGGGCTGAGGTATGTTTAGATCTACAGCAGAGCCTGTAGGAGCTAGGCTTGTGATTTTTATCTGGGAAGAGTCCGGGAAATACGAATCTGCATGCAGATATAAATTATAGCATGGAGCAGCAACACTGGAGATCAAAGCAAGGGGGAGATGCCTCACCCCTAAGTCATGGGGGTGAGAAAAGGCTTCCCTGGAGGGGTGGGACTTTGGTCTGACAGTTCTTGAGCCAATCTACAAAAGCAAGACAACTGAGACCAGTCCCTTCGCATGGCCACCAGGTTGGGCTAGGGAACCGAATTGAGGTTGGCCAGAACTTGGCTGGATGAAATAGGCTGATATTCCTGGTGAGACCTGAGATCCATGTGCCCTGTACCCCTCTCTAGACCTTGAGAGCAGGGTGGGTCCCAAGAACTAGGGAGGAGAGTGCTGCTTGGGCAGCTGGCGTCATTACGGTCCTCAGTTTCCAGGGCGTCTTGTGGGTGAGGGGGGTGGCGTGTCCCGACTGTGAGTGTGAGCGGGAAGGGGTTGTATCCCCGGCATCTTCTCCCACAGATCGAGCTGTTTGAGTTCAAGGGGGAGGACCTGACGGAGGAAGAAGACGGCGGCATCATCCGCAGAATACGGACGCGGGGTGAAGGCTATGCCAGGCCCAATGAGGGAGCTGTTGTGGAGGGTGAGGTGGAAGACTCTGGACAGTGGGGTTTTCCCTTCTGGTCCCAAGACCTTGTCTGACTTCTAGACAAGGTGTTTCCCATCTGGGGCCCGGTTTTCCCATCTATCTAAGGAGAGGTATGAGAGGGCAGGAGGAGGCTCGAGGTGCAGGCGACTTTCCTGGCCCCTCAAGCCCCCGGGTCTTGCCTTTCTTTGATGACAGTGGCACTGGAGGGGTATTACGAGGACCGGATGTTCGACCAGCGGGAGCTCCACTTTGAGATCGGTGAAGGGGAGAACCTGGACCTGCCCTGCGGGCTGGAGAAGACCATTCAGCGCATGGAGAAGGGAGAGCGCGCCATCGTGTACCTCAAGCCCAGGTGAGGACCAAGCTGTGCAGGCCCACAGTGAGTTCCAGGACGCCTCTCCTTTGGCCAGTGTTCACTGTGTGCCAGGGCCTCAAAGACCGTGGCATCACCGGGATCTCTTCATGACCTTTCAGAACGTGGCCACCGTGACCCCGGGCTCCTGAAATCTCCCTCATCTTTAAAGCTTTGGCCACGACAGAGACTCCTCCCCCTCCCCCCCCCCCCCCCCCACACACACACACACTGTGCCAGCACCAAGATTTTCATTGTCCCTTAATTCATTTCTTAAGTTATGTACATGCGGTCCAGGCCCAATCCTAGGGGTTCACCCTCTGATAGCACATTGCTCCCGCCTTCTCGTGCCTCTTTGGCCAGTGAGGTAGCCCGTACAGAGAGACTTCCCCACCCTGCAGGTAAGTAATTAGAGCACACACACGCAGGTAGAGAGGCACCTAATTTGTCTGAAGATTTTAGGGAAGATGGTGCCAAACAGGAAGCACTTGAGTCTCAAGAGATGGGCAGTTCTGTCCAGGAACTAGACAGGAAACCTTCTCTTATCCTGGAGTCAGGTAAGGGCTGCCAGGTGACCTGAAGTATCCCCTGACCCACAGTTATGCTTTCGGCAACGTTGGGAAGGAGAAGTTCCACATCCCACCCCAGGCCGAACTGAAATACGAAATTCATCTGAAAAACTTCGAGAAGGTGAGCTTATTCGGGGTGCCCGTCTCCTGCAGTCAGATCTCGCCCTGCTGGGGATTCTGGGGCAGCTAACTCTGCTTCTCCCCCTGGGTGGGGCCAGGCCAAGGAGTCGTGGGAGATGAACTTGGAGGAGAAGCTGGAGCAGAGCGCCATCGTGAAGGAGCGGGGTACTGTGTACTTCAAGGTGAGCCAAGAGCCGGGCCCTCCACCCCGCGCACCGAGGTCATCTCCTGCCGAGTCACAGGCTGACACCTGCACCTGCACCTAGGACGGCTAATCCAGCTGGTGGCCGTGCAAAGTGTGTGTGGCCAGGGGACACGGGTGGAGGCTCGGGAGGTGTTCCCTTGGGCCCCCCAGTCACCCTGTCTGCTGGAATCCTCATCCAGGAGGGCAAATACAAGCAAGCAGTGCTGCAGTACAAGAAGATCGTGTCCTGGCTGGAGTACGAGTCCAGTTTGTCCACTGAAGTGACCCAGAAGGCACAGGCTCTTCGACTGGCTTCCCACCTCAACCTGGCCATGTGTCACCTGAAACTCCAGGCCTTCTCTGCTGCCACTGAGAGCTGTAACAAGGTGCGGCCCGGAGTGGGTGAAGGGAGGCCGGGTCAGAGAACATGCTCGCTGCCCAGAGGCAGGCAGGGACCGAGAGAACAACAGGAGCTCCAGAAGGCAGTTGATACCATTGGAGATCTCTTGAGACTAGTGCCCCGTCCCTCGGCCTTCCTGCTTGACCTCCAGAGCCGGGAAACGTTTCCTCCCGGTCCTGCTTGCTGGCCTCCCTCAGAAAGGAAGCCCCCTCCGAGCCTCCCGGGGCTTTTTTGAAATTGTTCTCCCTGTGGGTCTGCCTGTCCCTTCTCCTGGGTTTTGGGGGGTCCATAAGATCTGTCTTGGCCACATGGGCTGGATTTGAGGCTCCTCTGCCCTGTAGGCCCTGGAACTGGACAGCAGCAACGAGAAGGGCCTCTTCCGCCGAGGAGAGGCCTACCTGGCGGTGAACGACTTCGAGCTGGCCCGGGCCGACTTCCAGAGGGTCCTGCAGTTGTACCCCAGCAACAAGGCGGCCAGGGCCCAGCTGGCCATCTGCCAGCAGCGAATCCGCAAGCAGCTCGCGCGGGAGAAGAAGCTCTATGCCAACATGTTTGAGCGGCTGGCTGAAGAGGACAGCAAGGTGGGGAGTCGTCAGCTGGGGAGCCCTCTGCCCTGGAGGGGTGACAGATGTGCTCCCTCAGTGGGAGTCTCACCCCCAATGGTGCCAGTGAGGCCGTTCTGTGACCGTGGTCTCCCTCTGGCCCCTGGGGGTCAGTGTCAGTCGCTGTGCTGGACTTTTTTGAAGAGACCATGCTCTGAGTGCGGAATCCCAACCTCTACAGCGAAAGGTCCCCCTCACACCCGCTGCTGTTATGGCCTTTGCATGCACTGCACACATGCGCAGGCGGACACAGCGCCCTTTTCCTTCTCAGCCATGACAACACTGTCCAGCCTGGCTTTGTCCCACAGTCTGCGACCAGAGAGCTCCTTCCAGGTCGCGGAGTCCAAGAGCGCTTTTTACCCTCGGAGCTTGTGGAGTATTAGATAGCATGGCTACAGCATACTCTGTCCCCAGGCCCCCCTTCTCTCTCAGTGCCCTGAGACCACATTCTCCAGGTGGAATATTTTGTGGATACCCATTTAAACTTCTCTTGCATCCACAGTGATAGTTGAAGAACCTAGAATGTGATTTCCACATGTAATCAACATAAAACTTACACTTTTTGGGTGGTGGGGGGCCGGGTAATTTCCCCCAGTGCTCGGTAGCTGCATGGTCAGGGCGGGCATATTTTTCCCACGAGCGTTTGTGGGTGCGGGCCACACGTGTCAGTGTGCTGGGTGTCACCGCCACGTGAGATAGACACAGCAAGGCTGGAGTGAGGACGTATGAGAGTCACCTTCCCCCAACAGGCTGGGTGGAGTCCGCGATGGAATCCAGCTCCTTCCCCTCTCTCCTTACAGGCCAAGGCAGGCAGCGCTGCAGGAGACCGGAATTCCGACAGCGAGATGAAGGATGAGCCACGCATCGTGGCAGGGAGCCAGCCCCCGGTGGAGACAGAAGCCTAGCCTTGGCCCAGCCTGAGTCCTGCGGTGGCTGCCTCCTTCCCCACCTCCACCCTGTTCGTTTTGTAAAAACTGAAGACTTTTGAGTGAATTAGACCTTTATTTTTCTATCTGGTTGGATTAGTGGCTCTGGGGACAAGGGGAAAGGAGTAGGCTGAGGGGGTAGAGGAAGGGACCGTGTTAAGGTGGTGTCCCCTCTCCCCATCCCCTTTGATCCTCTCCCCTCATTACGTATAAACCTCCTTCTATCCACATACTCTTCAGAATGTTAATTTATTTTGCTTTCTCCGTGTGCTAGGTCCATTTTTCAAATGGTAATCGGGGTGGCGGGTGGCTGGCTGAGGTTGTGCTGTGAACCATGGTGGGGGGGGGGGGACACACACTGGGGCAGCTGTTCTCGTCCCCCACCCTTTCCTATGCCCCATTTTCAAACATGGCCTCCCTGTAGGTGCTGGGGATTCTAGGAAAAAGCCCCCGCTATGCCCATTGCTTGTCTTTGTTCCCTTCCTCACCCCAGATGGTATGGTTGCTGGTGTCATGGTGACCACTCCCTGTACCCCCTACCCTAGCTCCCCTTTCCGGCCAGGTTGTGTCCCCAGCCTCTGCTCTGCACGTTGCTGAAGGTCAGTCAGGCTCTCAAGTTCTGCGCTTGAGCAATAAAGTGGAAACCATGAAACCTGGTGTCGGGCAGCCCCTTCTGTGCAGCCTCTGAACAGCGGGTGGGCGGGCGGGCACAGCGTGGGTAGAGAGCAAAGTTCAGGCCATGGCTCAACAAGCACCAATCACACTGAAAACGCAGCCTCTAAGGGAGGCGAGTAGCCACGCCCTGGCCCCTCTGGGCTGTACAGCCCAAGACCTGATTTCCAGGCATCCTGGGTGTTCCCGGCACTCGAAAAAGAACACCTTTTTTTTTTCTTTGGGCATCACTGCTCTCGGGTGGTGGGAGTAGGAGGCCCAGCCCCACTGCTGGAATTGAACCTCCGTCCCAGTGGGCCGCAGTCCCGCGCACAACCACTACGCCACCGGGGCTCTGCCCAAGAACAGCATCTTAACACTGGCACCAAACGTGTCTACTTTGTACTCTTGTCTAGGAGAAACGTCATCTTTGCTATCTCACCAGAGTAAGCCCCTGCCGTCACTGTTGCCCCACGTACTCAGGAAGTTAAGAACAGTTACTGACAGTACCTTCTGCTGGTTGGCTTCTCAGCCTCAAAGGCACATGTGTGCTCCTTCCCACCTGGGCTCCCTCTGCATGATGGGACTCAGGAGGCACAGGCCCATCATGCTGAGGCAGTTCCAGGTGGTTTGGGCTGTAGGGCAGCCTGTCTGCCCTTGATCCTCCCTTCTGCTGCAGTGTGGGGAGCAAACGGGTAGTCATCCCACCCTCATGTCTGGTTTCCTGGGAGGAGAAAGTTCTCGATCTTTAATTGTGAAAGGTTCCCTGCTTGGGGAAGGGGAGCAGTTTGGCCAAGTCACACCACTTGAATGGTGCTGAAGCCCGGACAAACTGGGGAATTCTCATGAATTAACCTCCAAGTTCTGCACTCCATTCCTAACTGGGAAATTTATGTGTTCCAAAATTTGGCCCTTTTGCCCTGTTAACCAAGATGCAAGCACTTCCTGTGTTATAAGCCTGGTACAGGGCGGGCCGCAGCCTCACAAGATGCAGACTGACTGCTCCTCACAGTGGAGGTATTAGCCCACCTCACAGGAGGAAAGCAAGGCTTGCAGGTTTCCTGGCAAAGTTGGCCTAGAGGGAGAGGTCTCCACGAGTCCTGCTCTAAAGTTCAAGCGGCTTTAGGCAGCTCTGGAGCGCCTGTTCATGTGCAAAATGGAGAGCTGGTCATGAAAGAAGCACTTCTAAGAATTCCATTTTTAGATGCTTCTGAATCATCCCCAGAATTTAAAACTTAAATTACATGCCTATAAAACTTGAGCTGGGTAGACCTTGATTTATGTAGTGCCTTGTTGGGATGTCTTGTTAGGGTTGGGAAGTTTTTGGTGAAAAAAATCCCACCACATGCTTGCTGTAGGTCATGGTGAAAAAAATCCCACCACATGTTTGCTGTAGGTCATGGCTCATTCCGTCCGAATGAGCTACACCCTCTTCACTGCCCCATGACGCCTCCCGTCTGTGCGTGTGGAGGGGGGGGGGGGTCTCCTTGTGTAAGGAACACTAGCAGCTCGTACGATGGCAATTCACATTTGCCATTGGTGCCCGAGAAGTCTCTCTGGGCCTTTCCGTTCAGCTCTCCAGTTCACTTCCTCCTCCCTTGTCGTTCAGTGCCCGACCCTTGCAACCTCTTCCCCTCCAACTCAGACTGAAGCTGAGGCGCCCGTTGACTCCCAAAACCTTTCAAGACCTGGCCCTGCCCAGCAGCTACAGCACACTGGACTCCCAGTCTACACAGGCTCCGGGACGCTGGGTTTTTAAGTGAGAAATGAGTTGTGTATCCCGTTTGGCTTGTCGAAGTGATTGCTCAGCCCGTCTTACAACTAATAAAAAGGGTCGGCAATAAGAAGGAAGACATGGGCTGAGCCCTGGTGGTGGAAGTGGTGAGTGCGGGACTGCAGCCTGCGGGCTTGGCGGTTCAAATCCATCGGCGGCTCTCAGGAGCAGTGCTGGGTAACTCCTATGACCACCAGAGGGCAGTGATGCCCACAAAAAAAAAAAGGGGGAGGGAGAATGTTTTGAGAGTGATGATGGCAATGGGTGTGTAAAAGTGGCCTGCATACAACTGATGTTAGGGATTGTGATGGGAGTTGTATGGGCCCCCAATAAAATGATTCATTTTTAAAAAGGGGGGAGGAGAAAGGGGAGGGTTTTTTGTTTGTTTGTTTGTTTGTTTTAAAGAGGAGCTTGTACCAAGGGCTCAAGTGGAAAATATTTGGAAATATATGTGGCAACATGTGTGCAAATGTGCTTGATACAAATGATGTACTGAATGTTGTAGTAGCTGTAAGAGCCCCCAATAAAATTTAAAAAAGAAAAAAGACACACACACACACACACCCCGACAGGATGGGCTGAGTGGCTGCAGCTTTGGCCTCAGGAACAGCAGTGGTGGAGTCTGCTGTACATACCATTGGTTTGGAGGCTGAGCCCCGGTGGCGTAGTGGTTGTGCGTGGGACTGTGACCTACTGGGATGGAGGTTCAATTCCAGCAGCGGGTCTGGGCCTCCTACTCCCACCACCAAGAGCAGTGATTGCCCCCCCCAAAACAAACAAAGAAACATACCATTGGTTTGGAGTCAGCAACAGCACCTAACGAGTTAATTAGTGCCCTCTAGAGAACCGGGTCATTGTGAAATGAATCTGCATGCCTCTTCCTCTGTCTCAGTGGTTCATTTGCCCAGTGCAGAACCCCTCAGAACCGTGTAACGTGTTGCAAAGAAAGCTGGCGAAGGGTAGTACTGAGCGAAGCCACTGGTGGCATTAACAAAGTGTTGGCTCTCTGGACGTTGTCGTTGCTGATTTTGGCTGTGGTTCCTGATTGTTAGCCAAGCTCATGGTAACTTGGATGCACCAGCTATCCCCAGTTATAAAACCCAAGAAGCATAATAAAGCTTATTTATTAAACAATGAATAACAAGTTTAAAAAGAGAAAAGAAAAAAAACAATTTGAGAAGTAACATAAGAATGCAAGGTTTGCTAACTGGCTCTGAGGCCTGGGTGATAATGATGAAAAGTGCCTCCAGGAGCGTCTAACATCCTCTGGTAAAAAGAAAGGCCCAGCAAACCTTATCCCTGTGTGCCCCCACAAGACATGTCCTTGCTCCTTAAAGCCATTGTCTCCATTAAATTTTTTTTCTTTATTGAAGTAAAGTTCAGAAAAACATTTTAAGTAAACTATGGCATTTTGTCTGTTCACCATGGAATAGACATCTCTGTAGTCCGCCAAAGATTCTCATCTTACTTGTGCTTGGCCTCAGTGGACATGAACTCCCTGCCCTTGGGGTAATGACTATCTTAGTCGAAGAGGCAAGACAACAGGCCTGCCAGTTCAGGGATCAAAGCTTTCCGAAGCCGATGGTCCTTTCCGATAGGAGCAAACTTTTCAGGAAAGAGGTGAGCTTGACAACACCCACATCACCCAGCAGAGCTCCGCAGCTGCCCAGTTTGAAGCAGTAAAGGAACCAGTGGAGAAATGGCTTATGATCAAGTTTTCTGAGAAACCGGTTCTGTTCATGACTTTAGAACCCGGAATATGCTAAGGCACAGTGAATTTGAGAGAGGAACAGAGGGGCTCAGATTGAGCCCGTTTGGAAGCCTTGGTCTCCCACACCACAGAGCAAAGAGGGAGTGGGGGGTGAAAAGGCTTTGAGGGGCTAGCTCTTAGCTTGGCATCCTCAGACAAGTTAGAAGTAGGACTGCTGTCCTTTCTGAGGAGCATCTTGACAAAATCTTACCAAGATTCCCAGTAACTTCCCCCACCTTCTCCATGGCAGATTTCTATTGAAGCTATTGTGTGGCTCGTTTGTAAGGAATGTGCCACCCATACAAGTATAGCTGTTGCCAAACCAGGAAAATGGCCTGTCAAGACAGTTCACGGTCCACAAACCACAGAGAAACGACACCTCGCTTAAAACAGCGGAGACCCTCAGCCATGTCATTGAAAAGGAAGAACCAAGATCAGGTTTTCCTACAGGGCTCAGGATCTTTCTGGAGGGCTCTGCAATGCCTGGCCCTGAGCTCTGAGTGCTCTCCCAGTAGTTGATGCCAGGGGACAAGGTGGAGGCGCAGTGTGGTGAGAACTCTGGGCCGCCTTTCTGAGAGACCAGGCTCACCTTGCCATCTTGACACTGTGATCATAATGATCTGACCTTGATGGCAAAAACACACTACCGTCAAAAAGCACAGGTCAAGAGCAAGACACTCCAAGGACGAAGACAGAATGAATTGTGGAGGGCTGGGTCAGGCCAGCGCGCTTGGCAGGGGAAGCAGGGTGATCCACATCTATTTTGTCCTGAGCTTTTTATTTATTTATCTATGGTAGCATTTCCTCCAGAGGGCTGGAGGGTAAAAGTGGCCAAGCAACATTGTGAAACAAGACATGTAATTCAGCACAGTGTATACATTTAGCAAGATGCCGATTGGTTTGTATTCCCACCCCTCAAACTTAATATGGATGTGGGGATTGAGCAAGGACAGTCATGGGGTGGAGGTGGGGTAGAGTAGGCGACAGGTGAGCCCTGTGGACGTGAAGTATTTAAAGTACCAGGTACAGTGTGACACTGGCTTTGACTGGAGCTGGCCACCACGGTAAACCCCCAGAAAAGAAACTGAAAATAGTTGAGCATCAGCCAGTGGCATTCATCTCGAGGACTTACCTAGACCAAGCCCTGCTGATTGTTCGGACGGGTTCTGTGGGTCCTCGCCTGACAGTCAAATCTCCTGGACCCTCTAGGACAAAATTAGGTCACCCCATCTTGACCCCATTAGACAAACATACCCTGTTCTCTAAACTTCTCCCCCGATGTTCAGACCCGTCGGACCAGCACCCATCCAGCATCTCCAGGTGAAGCAGCCTCCATTTTCTAATGTTGACCCCTGAAAGAGCAGGTCTGCCTCAGCCTGGCCTTACAGACCGAAACCTGAAAATGGACCGAGTTGCTCTTCACAAGCTCATGCACAATGGGACCAAACGCTGCCTGCTTCTTTGCCGTCTCATGTATGGCTGTGGATCCAGTTATGATTGACAGCTTTTTATTGGCTGTTTTCACCCGGAAGTCAAAAGGGCTTTCTTCCTAGGCCACGTCAGTTGGTAAGTCAGTGTACCTCCAAGAGACTGGCCACAATGGGGAGGGTCCCAGGTACACAGAGAGAGGGAGGGCACTGTCCCTGAGGTCACTCCCGAGGGAACGGCTCACGGTGGGCTGCTGGTGGGCAGGTCCACGCTTCCAGTTTGAGGATGTTCCTGGGCCCTACAGCAGTTAAGTCACAGAGAGGCCCTGGTTTGAGACCCGCCTCCACCACTTTCTGCCACGTCACCTAATCTCACTGTAGCTCATCTTCCAAAAAAGGGAGTAATAGGACGTCACCTCGCTGTTGAAATGTGCTTTGCACCAAGCAGTTCTCAAACCACAGACAACCCAGCACACACGCTGGGGACTTCTTGTTTTTCAACATTATCGTCAGTAACTGTATGAGGGAGAGTCAGTACCTCTGTGGGGAAAGGTCATCATCTTACTCATTCCCTTTTCCCACAGACTTTCTGAAGCCCACATGAAGTGCACTGATGGTGTCGTGGGGACCTGTGGGGCTGTGGACCGTCAGGTGAGCAGTTCAAATCCACCAGCTGCTCTGCAGGAAAAAGCAGCGACTTCTATACTGTCCTGTAGAGTCATTATGAGTCAGGTTGACTCCAGAGAAGTGAGTTTGGGACAGTTTGGTAGGCTAGATTAATGCTGTGTGCTGGTTACATAATTTCATGTCAACTTGATAAAGAGAACGTAGGGGGTGGAGTCTAGCCTGTCAATCGGGTCACAAGGTCACACCCACCAGGAGAATCCTGGGAACTTCCACTCTCTTTTTGCTTCTGTTTTCCTCTGGACAAGCCACAAGGAGCTGCTCAGATCTGAGTGAGCCATGCAGCAGAGACAACCCTGTGAGCTTCCGTCACCACTGGACCCACAAGACTTGGTATACACTATTTAACAACAGTCTATGGAATTCTTATAACTCACTACACTGCTCGGGGGTAAACAGGCTGGGTGCAGATTTCTTCTGGAAGGGCCAAAGAGCTGAGTCTCCTCTTAGTTACCTGTGAGTCACCATAGGCCCCGTCCTGCTAACAGGGACACACTGCGACTGGCTGAGGGCTTACGGAACCTTCTTCTGTGTGTTTGCTTGCTCATGGGTAGAGGTAACTGCTCACTGAGTTAGCATAAAACATCTGCACATGACTCCCTTAAGGTGTGACTTTCAAAATAAAAAGTACCTATTCTGAGCTGAGCCCTGGTGGCACAGTGGTTGTGTGCAGGACTGCGACCCAAAGGGTTGACGCTTCAAATCCAGCAGCAGCTCTCCAGAAGCAAGGCTGGGCTTCCAACTCCCACCAGGGCAGTGATGGGAGAAAAAAAAAAGTGCCTATGCTGGATGTATTCTGATTTCAAATAGGACATCGCCGAGACGGCCTATGCTATTGTCAGCGCCCTGCTGGTCCCACCACCATTTACATTTTTCTAAGTTCGAGTTAGTGAATTGGATCTGATGCTCCAGAATATCAACCCTCATTAGCAGTAAACGCCCCCTCATATATAAAAATATACCACTGAAACAAAGGTTCCACAAAAAAACAACTTTACCTGATTATTTTCGGTCACTTAGTATTTTCTTTTTTATAAGTATTCTTTTTGTCTTATGTTTTGGTTTTTCTTTGGGCATCACTGCCTCTGGTGGTCGTGGAAGCTACCCAGTGCTGCTCCTGAGAGCCGCTGCTGGATTTGAACTGCCAAGCCCACAGGCCGCAGTCCTGCACTCAACCACTTACGCCACCGGGGCTCAGCCCCACTTAGTATTTTCTATTGTAAGGTTTATCGTTCGAATGCAAGCTCCAATGCTCCCGGTTATTTCCAGGATCCCTACCGGGGGAGTCAGGGAGCTCTGTGGTACAGTGGTTCAGCACTTGGCTGTTAAACAAAAGGTTGCAGGATCAAATCCTCCTGCTGCCCCCTGGGCAAAAGATATGGCCCTCTGCTTCCATAAAGATCACAACCTTGGAAACCCAAAGGGGCAGTTTCCATATAGGCAGCTAGGAGTTCGGATATATTTCACGGCAGTGGGATTTTGCTTGTTGTTTTAATGTGTAAGTCCATGCTTGGGTGGGGAGTGTTACTTGCTCAGGATTATCTACAGATCTAGATACTGA
This sequence comes from Nesogale talazaci, assembly GCA_004026705.1. NCBI lineage: Eukaryota > Metazoa > Chordata > Mammalia > Afrosoricida > Tenrecidae > Nesogale > Nesogale talazaci. The sequence goes on from PVJH01024635.1 coordinate 13,783, forward strand.
CTGTTCAAACCCCCTGCAGGAAAAAAAAAGGTCTGGGAATCCATTTTCCTTTGAATATTTTTGTTTGTTTGTTTGTTTTGGGGGGGCATCACTGCTCTTGGTGGTAGGAGTAGGAGTCCCAGCCCCACTGCTGGAATTGAACCTCCGTCCCAGTGGGCTGCAGTCCCACGCACAACCACTACGCCACCGGGGCTCAGGCCTCTTATGAAATATTTTTCAGTGGAAATCTACAAAGCCAAACATGTACCCACTCATTCTGCACATTCTGCAGGTTCATGCCAATGGCATTTGATACGTATCTTTTTTTTGTTTGTTTTTGTTTGGGGCATCACTGCCCTCTGGTTGGTCGTGGGAGCTACCCAGTCTTGCTGCTGCTGGATTTGAACCGCCAAGCCAGTGGGTCGCAGTCCCGCACTCAACCACTACACCACCGGGGCTCAGCCTTCGAAACTTATCTTAGGCCAATAGCCTTGCTATGTTTATTAAAATTGCTTTTGACTGCTTTTAACTTTTTTTTAACCACTTTTAACTTACATACTGCCCCCCATCTTCTCATTCACACAAAGCTTGAAAGTCTATTGGTTGTTGAGACCATGCAGTACTCTACCCACGCCCCCGCTTTTACAGGTCCTGTAAAGTGACATATGCAACCATTCTCACAATTCTTTTCCGGCTTTTTCCTCCCTAACAGCCAAGTGCCGAACCACTGCACCACAGAGCTCCCTGACTCCCCCGGTAGGGATCCTGGAAATAACCGGGAGCACTGGAGCTGACATTCGAACAATAAACCTTACAATAGAAAGTGGACTAATTTCTCCACTTTCTGTTTCACCACTCTAAGGTCATGCAGCTAGCTCTTAAGAGAGTACACCACTAAAGCAGCAGCTCTCCACCTTCCAAACGCTGTGACCCTTCCATACAGTCCCTCACGTTCTAGTGACCTCCCAACCGCAAGATTATTTTCATTGCTAGTTCATTGCTGTCATTTTCCTACTGTTATGAATTGTAGCCTAAGTAAATATCTGATATGCAGGATGTATTTTCTTTCTTTCTTTTTTTTTGGGGGGGTGGGCATCACGGCTCTCCGGTGGTGGGAGTAGGAGGCCCAGCCCCACTGCTGGAATTGAACTTCTGTCCCAGTGGGCCGCAGTTCCGCGCACAATCACTACACCACCGGGGCTCAGCCCGCAGGATGTATTTTCATTGTTACAAATGGAACGCCATTAAAGCATAGTGATGAGTCACAAAAATATGCGATAATATATTGTGAAATATTTATTTCTAATGACAAATCAATGAAGTTTTGTCTTGAAGCATGGTGTAGCATGGGTAACAGTCTTCACGCTGGGTACTCATATGTGGGTGTATCTGTGTGTGTGTGTGGACCCACCTGGTCAAGGATAGAGAAGTGGTGTCTTGGTTCCTAAGACCATCGGAAGTATGTTTCACTATGGTCTTACAAGACCCCCGTGAATGGGTTGCTTGACCCCCAAAGGGGTCAAGACTCACAGGATGAGAATCGCTGTACTAAAGGCAGAACTTCTTTCTGGTCTAAAGATTACCCAAGGACAATTGTTTGAGGGGTTCGTGCAATTTTCATGACTCCAGCAAGTCTGAAATTTTAAATTCCATTCTGCACTTGCCCTCTTTTGATCAAGATTCTCCTATGAAATCCCTGGGGGATCCCTGTTATTGTTGTCCCTTGTCCATTAGAGTTTAATGTTCTGAGTACTGGGATTCTGGAAGGCCACGGTTTGCAGTGGGAGTCCTCAATCTTTTACATTTTGAATGGTCATAAGTGGTGCCTCTGCTGAGTTCTCTCTGACCACAATCAAAAGCTTTGCCCTCAGGCAGAGTACTTTTGAAGTGGATTGCTAAGGTTTCCATGCCAGCCCAGAGGAGCAGGGTGTTTAGAGACTTGCCTTAAGGATAGCCCTTAAAGCAGAGGTCCCCAAACTTATATTGTCTACTGTCCTCTTAAAAAAAAAATTCCTTGGAAGCTCCCATGACCACCAGAGGGCAGTGATGCCCCCCCTCAAAAAAATTCCTCATAACCTCCCAATGAAAACCTTTCGTACTCCAGCTCAGAATCCAGGATGAAGTGTAGGTATCTGCTCTTAAAATGCCCTTAGCTTATTCCACACACCACTGGGGGGGATAGTGCCCATTTTGGGAAACTATGCCTTAAGAAATAAGGGTACTAGGGACTCAGGAGCCAGAGTCGTATCCTGACCTTGGTTTGAAAATCCCCCAAAAAACTCTGTGAACTTTCCTAATTTACTGCAGTCCACATGTGATAGGTAGGCTTGTGGTGCCAACATGGCCAAAGAAGATAGGTCGGTTTGTTGTGACAATATGGCCAATGAACATATGTAGGCTCAATTGAAGGGCGGAGATATAAATGGCTCAGCAATGCCTGCCCTTTCTCTCTTGCTCTTGGATCTTCAGACCAGCTGGCTGGTGCCTCGATCTCCAAGCAACACTTCCCGTGGGACTGTGTTGCTGTGAGTTGAGGTTGTTTCCAGCCCTGCTTGGCCACGCTCCCGGAATATACATCTCTTGATCTGGGGACTGTTGGACCCTGCCATCTGGCTGTTGGTGACCTGCCTTGCTGTTTGCTGTTTGTGGCCAGAGAGCCTGAATTGCTCAACAGAGGACTACTGGGTGGTGGCTCTCAAGACTGGAAGGACTGCCAGTGTACTAGCAGTCTTGAGTTGTACTGAGCCATTTGTACTGTTCTACAGGTTAACTGTGTCTTGTTATCTATGTAAATATATAATTATTAGTGTCCTGGTTTTGTTTCTCTAGAGAACCCTAACACAGCACGTATCCCAATCCTGGTCCCTTTCCCACGCTTGTGATCCTGTCTGTAACCATGATGAATTGACCTGCCATCAGCCATGATTGTGTCATGAAGTTTGTTTGTTTGTGTGCTTTATAATTTAGCTGGGCGACGCTGAACCTTTTGGATCCTCGCTGTATGGCTTCATGCTGGTGGTCTCCTTCCTCTGGATGATTCATTTTTATCTTTGCCCTTTAAAAATAAAACCGGGCTCTGTGAAAATGTATGTGAATTGGAGGCGGGGGTGTCTTTTACCATCAAGAAAACCAGGGAGCCCTGGCGGTGTAGTGGTTACCCTTCAGGCTGGCTGCAAGGTCAGTTCTAAAGCATGAGCAGCTCCACAGGAGAACGACGACAAAGTTTTCAACGCCTGTGGAGATTGAAACCCACAGGTGCAATCCTACTGTGTCCTACAGGCTCGCTGGAAGTCGGAACTGACTGAGGCCAGTGAGTTGCTTTAGCTTTCGTGAGCCTTGATCCCAGGTCACAGCAACCCCGTAGGCGAGGGGGAGACCTGCTCGCTTGTGTTTGCAAGGCGGGGACCTCTCAGAAGCAGATCGCCCAGGCCTTCTTTCAATACAGATGGCAGCCAAGAAAATGCTGCAACACAGGGGGTCCCCCCTGCCGTTAAGACTCGGCCACAGGCTCGCTTTAGAAGGCAGGTGCATTTTGTTTTGCGTTGTACACAACACGATTGGGAACCACACACCTGTCGCTTCACCGTGAGCCTCCAGGGCCGGTGTGATGGCTGGGAGTCTTCACGGCGAGGACCACCACGCAGGAGGTCAGAGTGATGAAACCCAAGCCCGCGCCCTACCGCCACGAGCTCCGTCCCAGCAGGGTCGGCCTCCGCCCGAGCGCCAGCCCTCTGCTTACAAGGATAGGCCGAGTTCCCTGTCACTCACACCCGTCGCGGGCATAGACCCGCCTCCAGGTCCGCGCGGCTCCAAGAACCGTCCTCCCCCCACCCTCCCCCCTGGGCGAGGAAAGCAGGGATTGGACGCCGGGGCGGTGACGTCACGTTCCGCTGGAGGTGGCCCTCCGCTCGGGAGATGTCAGGAGGGAGCTGGGGGACCCTTCAGCGCGGCTCCCCGGGCTCTCGACTCCGGAAGTGCGATGAGGTCGGTGAGTTACGTGCAACGCGTGGCGCTGGAGTTCAGCGGGAGCCTCTTCCCGCACGCTATCTGCCTCGGCGACGTCGATAACGACTCGGTGAGTGCGTGCGCAGCGCGGGAGACGCGGCCCGCGGCCCCGCAGGGGCGGGGCGAGGAAGGGGCGGGGCTCGCAGCCGTCGGAGGCGTGCCGTGTGATCGGCGAGCATGCGCGTTGGGGCTACCAGGGTGCGCGACTGAAGGGAAAAAACAGCGGGAAACCACTGAGCGCTGCGTGCCCGCCCGTGGGGACCGTTGTTTCAGGGAGGTGCGTGGTTGGTCGCGGCTCTTGGCGTCCGTGACTTGTTCCCGAGGAAGAAGCCCGTGAGCGCCGGGGGCCAGGTGGCCTCGGTCACTGCTTCTGTAGTTGAACCTTCGGCGAGAGCAGCCCCGGAATAGTACGTCACCGTTCCGAGCCGCAAACGTCGATTCGCAACCGGAAGTGAAAAATAGCGAGACCGCGCCGGGCTCTGGCCCCTCCTGTAGAGCTCGCCCCTCCTCGGGCGTGTCTCCTGGACGTAATGCGCACGGCCGCCCTTCTGACACCTGGCACGGCGGCGCTGGACCCCACCGGCGGGGACAAGAGTTCTTCCCACCCAAAAAATGCTGCCTCTGAGGGCTGAGCCCCGGTGGTGTAGTGGTTGTGCGCGGGACTGCGGCCCACTGGGACGGAGGTTCAATTCCCGCTCACAGGAGCAAAGGCTGGACCTCCTACTCCCACCACCAGAAGGCAGTGATGCTCCCCCCCAAAAAAAATTTTTTTTAAAATGCTGCCTCTGTACATTGGCTGCTTGCTAGGTGACGCCGGTATTTTAAGCGGCACCCCCTTGTTGAAGTGCAAAAACTCTTAGCTTGTTTAAACGAGTCGCTCCAAGAGAGAGCGTTGGCTTTCATCTTTTTTTTGGGGGGGGGGGGGGGCATCACTGCTCTCCGGCGGTGGGAGTAGGAGGCCCAGCCCCACTGCTGGAATTGAACCTCCGTCCCAGTGGGCCGCAGTCCCGAGCACAACCACTGCGCCACTGGGGCTCAGCCGGCAATGCCTATCTTTCATGCAAAATGCTTTTTTCCTCTCTTCCCTACATTCCTACCCATCTCCTTTTTCTGCTCCCCCCCCCCTTTTTCTCTCCTCACTTATTTACTAATAAAATTTGTATTGTAATGGACTCATGGATTACTTACTCAAGACATTTTAATGTACTCAGTGGATTATAAACATTTATGGGATAGGGGAGTTCCTTCAAACTGGTACCTGCGTCCTTTTTCGGTTTCGTTCACTTGTTTCAGGGTGGTGAAGACACGTCCACAAACATCCACGGCTCCGATGCATACCCTCGTCCCTCGGCATCCCCTTGCTTCCTGACGAAAGATAGTTCTGTTCCTTCTATGTCTCATCCCTGGGAGCAATCTTTTCTCCCAAGTTTCTTGGTTTCTTTTCGTGGGAATGGAATCCATAACCCAAGATCATCGTACCAGATGTGCTCCCTGTGGCTGGTGCCTCAGTGCCACTCAGCCTCCCAACTGTCAAATACACATTCTCTCTCTCTCTCGCTCTCTCTCGCTCTCTCTCCATTTTCCCTTTATCTGTCTACAGACTTCTCTATGAAGCCCCTAACCTCCTGCAGATACCTCCTTTCAATGCCTTATGATACATTCTAGATAGCTCCCATTTTATTGTGTGTATTTTGGAGCTCGGTGGCCTAGTGGTTCTGCCTCAGGCTGCTAGCCGCAAGCTTAGCAGTTCAAAACCACCAACCCCTTCTAGAGGAAAAGCCAGGACTTTCTATCGCGGCAAAAAGTTACTGTCCCAGAAACTCACAAGGACACTTAGTTCTAGAACATGCCCCGGGGGTGGGGTGGGGTGGGGTGGGGGGGGTTGCTGGCGGTTGGCAGTCAACTTGGCTGTGAGTTTGTTTGCTTTTTTATTTGCATGTTTTATTGTGATCTGTGCGAACGTGTACAGAGCACGCTAGTTTCACATTCCTCAGTTGATGCACGTTTTGTTTCACGACCGCAGTTGCAATCTCCGCCTGGGACAACGCTCCCAGCCCTTCTCCAGTTGCGGTTCCATTCCATCCTTGCCCCTCCCCTGTGCCGCCCCGCTCTCTGCTCTCTGCTCTCTGCTCTCCCCTCACTCTGACCCGTCTGTGCTCCTTGTCACCCCGCCTCCCTGACCGCCCCCCACCGGCCTCGGGTTGTGAGGGGAAAGGTCACTTTTCTTGTGGAGCCGCTCTGGGGTCTACCTTCCCTGGAGAGGAAAAAGTCAATCTCATAAATTTGAATTATGTTTTATGGGCTTTTATATCTCTTTATATTTTAAACAATACATGTTTATGAGAGACATTTTACCTTCTTAAGTACCACAGTAAATTAACAAAATGACGTTAGCTGTTCAATATTTTCCATTTTATCTGATTGCTTCCATTACTTAAAATGGAAAAATACATCCTATGTTTCTCGTCGTAGCTCCGCCGCAGCAGCCGTCTTGAATATCTCACTTCTCTGACTCGATGACACATTCAACTCCACCACGTCAACTCCTCCACGTCTTTTTTTCACCATGATTTTAAGCTCCATGAGGACAGATGTTGAAATCTATTTTCATTTTTCTTTTTTTTTTTTTGGGTGGGGGGGGCATCACTGCTCTCCGGTGGTGGGAGTAGGAGGCCCAGCCCCACTGCTGGAATTGAACCTCCGTCCCAGTGGGCCGCAGTCCCGTGCACCACCACTACGCCACCGGGGCTCAGCCCCAAAATCTATTTTCATATGCTATACTTAAGGACATGTTTGAGTTCCAAAGATCAGGTCATGCTGGGAAAGTGGGTGTTCCACCAAAAGGGAGAATGGCAACATTGCTACGTCACTGAGACTCGGGCCTGGCCAAGTAGACACAAGACCTTCACCACTGCAGTCAGCATGACTCTCCTCTCACACACCACCATTCATTGTGTACAGGCGAGTGTCATGAATGCACAAAATAAGTGGCTAGCAGTTGGTTTGCTATAGTCGTAAATGTAAAATGTTGGTCAACACTGGAGTCGATAAATGAGATGTAGGTGTACTCCCCCTAGCCTAGAACAGTGCCCGGCACTCAATAACCAATGCTTGTTGAATCAATGATTCTTTTTTTTTTTTGGGGGGGGGAGCATCACTGCCCTCATGTGGTGGGAGTAGGAGGCCCAGCCTTTGCTCCGTGGAGCTAGAATTGAACCTCCATCCCAGTGGGCTGCAGCCCCGCACACAACCACTACACCACCAGGGCTCAGCCCGAATCAGTGATTCTTACTGTGCAAAGTAAACGTGACTCTGTGTGTGTATGTGTGTGTGTGTGTGTGTGTGTGTGTGGACGCGATATGAACCTGCCTCCGTGTGACCAAGGAGCGGCGGTGAAAGGAGAACAAGTCACTGAGCGAGTTGGGTGAGCGATCAGCCTGCAGGAGGCGGGCCACAAATGTGTTCACCGTTCCCAGGCCACCGCTCGGAGATTGGGGGGCAGGAAACAGACGGGGTTCAGCCTCATCAACCTTTCCTCTGTTCTGGAAACAGATTTGTTTCCAGCTGAGTCAGAGAGGAAAGCCAGGAATAGAATCCCCACTTTCTAGAGCCACCCTCTGCGCCCCAGACCTGGCCTTGGGATGGCAGAAGCTGATGCAGGAAGCTCTCCCGTCCAGGAGCCATCCTTAGCCCATGGCGGACTCTCCAGCTGCCTTCTGTGGTGTCGGAGGGCCCTGCTGGAGCTCGGCTGGAAAGTATTAGAGCGGCTGGAAAGCAGATTGGCTGCCCTGCACATGTCCCTCTGTCCTCTTCCAGGACGCCCTCTGTGGCCTCACCCCCCTGCCTGCCTGGGTTCTGTCTACTTACTCACTGCACTTAACACACTCTTTTAGGATTTTATTCCTGGGAGTGTGCCCTCGTAAACGGCAAGGTCCTTCTGAGTAGGGAGCCTCTGCCTGACCCCGGCACTGGGTAGGCATTTTTAACCTTTTGTTCTGATTTTGATTGGCTATGAAAAATAAAATCTTTTGTTCATCACTTAATAAGCATTTGCAGGGTCCTATTAAAGGCAATGGCCTTTGTTGAACAACACCATACAAAATAAAGAATGGAGGGTCTCAAAGATGCCAAGTCTCAAAGACTTGAAGGTGTTTCCCTGGAAGCTGAAAAGCACCTGGTGTTAGTAATTACGCAATACCAGTCACAGGAACCCTGGTGGGTTAGGTGTGTGTGTGTGGGGGGGAGGGCTGCTAACCTCACGGTCCATGGCACCAACCTACCTTATTTTTTTTTTTTTTGGCATCATTGCTCTTCGGTGGTGGGAGTAGGAGGCCCAGCCCCACTGCTGGAATTGAACCTCTGTCCCAGTGGGCCGCAGTCCCGTGCACAACCACTACGCCACCGGGGCTCAGCCCCAACCTACCTTAGATGTACAATCCTATACAGTGCTTAGATGCCCAAGGGCTTTATAGGATGGCTTTGAGTTGTAATGGACCCAATGCTAATAGGTGGCTTGATGACAGTTAAGGAGTCCTGGTAGCATAGTGGGTAAAGCACTTGGCTGCAAACCAAAAGGGCAAAGGTTCAAAACCCCTTCAGGCATTCCGAAAGAGCGAGATGTAGAGGTCTGCTTCCATTGAGGGTTTGTTTTTGTTTTCATTTTTTGGCATCACTGCCCTCTGGTGGGAGTAAGAGGTCCAGCCTTGCTCCTGGAGAGCTGCTGCTGGATTTGAACCGCCAACCCTGTAGGCCGCAGTCCCGCACACAACCACTGCGCCACCGGGGCTCAGCCCTCCATCGAGGTTTTTATAGCCTTGATGGAGCAGTTCTCTGTCCTAAAGACTCCAGTGACTGTGGGAAATATGCCAATTGGAGTCCCTGAGTGTTGCAGACCCTCTCCACTTGTTCAAAGGTTAGTGGTTCTAGTTCACCCCAAGGTGCCTCAGCAAAGGACTGGCAATGTACTTCCAATTAATTGGACAACTGTTTGTTTTTTTGTTTTGTTTTGTTTTTTGTGGGAGGACAACTGGTTTTTAACACAAATCACTCTTCTCAGTTCCTCCCCTAAGTCAACTCACACAACAACCTTACAATTTTTTTTGTGGGCATCACTGCCTCTAGTGGTCATGGGCGCTACCCAGTGCTGCTCCCGAGAGCCGCCACTGGATTTGAACCGCCAAGCCCGCGGGCCAGAGTCCCGCACTCAACCACTTACACCACCAGGGCTCAGCCTTACAAGTCACATATTTTTTGTACCCTGGTTTCACAGATGAACAAGTACAGGCAAAGTGATCTCCATGCATACCTGGAGGCTGGACTCTGAGCCCCACGCTCGAGGCCTCCCTCCTGTCTGCCCACAGACGACCAAAGCGCCATAACTGAAGCAAGCATGGGGGAGAGTTTGATGATTTCACGCTTCTATGAACGAATTGCCCTACCAGAAACTCCTAGAGCTGGTTAAAAATCAATCAAGGTGGGCTGAGCCCCGGTGGCGTAGTGGTTGTGCGTGGGACTGCGGCCCACTGGGACGGAGGTTCAATTCCAGCAGTGGGGCTGGGCCTCCTACTCCCACCACCGGAGAGCAGTGATGCTCCCCCCCCAAAAAAAAAAATCAAGGCTTTCTCTAAAGCAAACTATTAGTAGTAAATCCCTATTCTTGTCTAACATTTCCATATTGTTGACCTCTTATCTCTTTGCTATCTTTAGAAAGAGATCTCTTATCATACAACAAGAGTTCATACAACTCTTATCATAATCTGTACATCCATCCATTGCCTATTAAGCACATTTATACATTTGTTGCCCGCGTCATTCTCAAAACATTTGCTTTCTACTGAAGCCTTTGATATCAGCTCCTCATTTCTCCCCTCCCTCCTTGCTGTCTCCTCCCTCATGTAGCCTTGATAATTTATAAATTATTATTATTTTGTCATATCTTACACTGTCCAGTGTCTCCCCCCACTTCCCTGTTGTCCATATCACAGGGAGGAGATTATATGTAGATCCTTATAATCACTTCCCCCTTTCTACCCCACCTTCTCTCCACCCTCCTCCTATCACCACTTTCACCACTAGTCCTAAACGGATCATCTGTCCTGGATTCCCAGTGTTTCTGGTTCCTATCTGTACCAGTGCACATCCTCTGGTCTTGTTGGATTTGTAAGATAGAAGTGGGATCATGGTAGTGATGGAGATGAAACATTTAAGAAGTAGAGGAAAGTTGTATGTTTCATCATTGCTACCCTGTACCCTGACTGGTTCGTCTCCTCCCTGAGACCTTCCTATAATGGGATGTCCCATTACCAATAGCTAGGCTTTGGTTCTCCAATCCGCACTCCCCCTCACTTACAGTGATGTAATTTTTAGTTCTTTGATGTCTGATACCTGATCCTTTTGATACCTCCTGATCACACAGGCTGGTGTGCTTCTTCCATGTGGGCTTTGTTGCTTCTGAGCTAGGTGGCCACTTGTTTATCTTCAAGCCTTTAGGACCCTAGACTTTATATCTTTTGGTAGCTGGGCACCATCAGCTTTCTTCACCATATTTGCATATGCACCTGCTTTGTCTTCAGTGATCATGTAAGGAAGGTGAACATCATGGAATGCCAGTTTAATAGAACAAAATGTTCTAGCATTGACGAAGTACTTGAGTGGTGCCCAATGTCCATCTACTGCTTTAATATTAACCCTATAAGTATATGTACACAGATCTATTTCATCATCATATATAAATATATTTCCTTGTATACATGCCTGTATTTAGACCTTTATAAATGCCCTTTACCTCCTATTTCTTTCCTCTAGTTCCTTTTACTTTCTTCCTGTCTCACTATCATGCTTAGCTTTCATTTTGGTTTCAGTAATTCCTCTCAGTTACATTGCCCTTGATCAGTCCCTACCAGACCTCTCCAACCCTTTTTGCCACTGGTTTTGGATCACTTGTTGTGTCCTTGTCCCTGGGTTGGTCAACACCACCTCTCCATTTCCCCCCAGAACCTTCAGTCCTTTCTTTTCTCTTCTAGACTGCTCATTCAGTCTATATTATCTAGATATATCTGCAGAGATAATTGCACAGAAAATCAAGACATAGCAAGATGAAATGATAAAAGAAAACAGTAACAAAACCAATGTCCAGAAAATATATAAATTAATTTAAAAATAGAAATAATAATAAAAAAGAAAAACCTCAAAAAAAATCTTAAAAAGGCTGAGCCCCGGTGGCATAGTGGTTGTGCGCGGGACTGCGGCCCACTGGGATGGAGGTTCAATTCCAGCTCCACGGAGCAAAGGCTGGGCCTCCTACTCCCACCACCAGAGGGCAGTGATGCCCCCCCCAGAAAACAAGACCTTTAACTAGTTCAAGGTCTATTTGTTGACCTCTAGGTGTGTCCTCCGGTAGAGTCCGATGGGGTGCCATGCCCTGGCCCCAAAGTCTATCCTTGGCACTCCCTCAGGACCTCCATGTTCTGCTCCCCTTGCTGTTCAGCTGCAAGCCCTTAGTGTTTTGCCTCAGTGTGGTAGGGTCAAGACTAACTCTTCCGAAGAGTAGAAAGCCCCATCTTTCTCCAGAGGAGCAACTGGTGGCTTTGAACTGCTGACTTTCTGGTTAGCAGTCAAGTTAACCACTACTCCACCAGGGCAGTGTCTAATCTCGAATGACTTCACCCTGTTTTAGAGATGAAGTATTGGATATGCTCCCAGAGGCACTTGGTGAAGCTGTGTTAATAGGGCATTGTCCTGGTTCGTTCCTGGGGAGGGGAGCTACAGGGAGTGGGCCACCCAAATGGAGGCAGGAGAGAAGAGTTGCTAGATGGGGACCACCCCTCCCAAGAGCTTGTCAGTACCTGAGCGGTCGAGCCTGGACGCTGCTGCCCCCACCCCTCCAGCTTCACTGAGGCCCCTCAAGATCAAAAGTGATTTGTTAGTGGAGGGAGGACCCCCAACAGCTGACCCCCACTAAATAAATGAGGCCTGAAGCGAAGTGCAGTCAGATGCTCCAAGAGTCTTGAGGCTGCTTTGAACCCTGTCCCATTTGTAAGGAACAAGTTAGAAGCACTGTACTTAGGTGTGGGATCCCGGAGCTGTTCCGGGCTGGATCCGGGATTCCGGATTGCCCCATCCCTTCTTTTTCTCCTGCCCAACCCACATACACAGCCCCGATGGGAAAGAAACTGGAAACTGAGTCTGCGGGCCCCAAGTGGATTGTAATAAAGTGGAAGGAGATGGTGCGGGGAGGCCCTGCGGTTTCCCTAGCAGGAGCCCCTCTGACGCATGCTTCTCTCTCTGCTGGAAGCTAAATGAGCTGGTGGTGGGAGACACCAGCGGGAAGCTGTCTGTGTACAAGAACGATGACCGCCGGCCATGGCTCACCTGCTCCTGCCAGGGAATGGTCAGTATTGGGTACACAGGGTCTTGAGGGTGGAAGCCGGGGGCTGTGGGGGCGAGTCGCAGGCAGCAAAGCACAGGGATACGTCCTCACTCACTGCTCACCGCGGTTTTGAGAGCACCCTCCCAGGCAACGGCTTCCCGCCCGTCTGGTCTGCCCTCCCACTCGGGGAGCCAGCGAGTCTCTGGAGTCTTCCTCCTCTTGTGCTTTATGCAAACGGCCTCTGCCGGCCTAGTCCTAGAGGGCCCCACGGGGAACTCAAGTCGGCTCCCAAGCCACCCACCATGGGAGATCTGACCAACAGGAGATGGCTGAGTCTGTCTCAGGGGTCTACAGTCTGGCTAGAGGAGAGGGCTTCAGAGTGTCCCAAAGAAGACCGAGGTGGGAGACCTTGGGGAAACCACCTGAGACAGGATGTACAGCCCTGGTAATGCTGTTGAAGTTCCCGCTCACCCCTGGCGCCACGGGCACAAGACAGATAGCCCCAAGCAGCCCCCAGAGGGACTTGAACTTGTCTCGGTGGCTGCTGCTGTTGTGTCCCTCTCAGACGGAGTTTTCTAGGTTGTCTCGGTGGCGGAGGAAAAACAGAACCACGGCCAACTGACTCAGTTTGTGGGCCCACTGGTGCTGGTCAGAGAACACCAGTCTCTGGTAACACCGAGACAGTGCGTTCTGGTCTGGCTCCCGCAGCCCCTCTCTCTCCTCTCTTGCAGCTGACGTGCGTTGGGGTTGGAGATGTGTGTAGCAAAGGGAAGGTAAGAACTCCAGGGACCCTTGGGGCTTTGCTAGTCCACCAAGGCCCCCTCTCGACCCCAGTCTCATCTGGAAATGGACTGAGAGTCCCAGACTTCCACCCCAGCCCCTGCGGTCCAACTGCCAGACGTGGCCTCCCACTCCTGTCCTGCCCCTTGTCGTGCACAGAACCTGGTGGTGGCGGTCAGTGCCGAAGGCTGGCTCCACTTGTTCGACCTGACACCGGCCAAAGCCCTGGACGCGTCTGGACACCACGAGACGCTCACGGGAGACGAGCAGCGCCCGGTCTTTAAGCAGCACATCCCGGCCAACACCAAAGCCATGCTCATCAGCGACATCGGTGGGCACGGGCGCCGCCAAAGCCAGTAGTTGGGGGATAGGCGGCAGTCGGCCAAAGAGCAGGTCCCAAGAGCCTGAGAGGAGTGGGTGAGGTGGGGGTATCAGTGTTCCTTTGTGTGTGTGGTTTGGTGGGGGGAGGTTTGTATTTCATGCAGAGTTATTTAATTCCCACTGTGAGCCGGCCATTAGTCTAAGCACGGAGATTGCCAGCCGCAAGTAGGACAGACAAAATTGCTGGCCTCTTGAAGTCTCGTAGGAAGAAATAGGAAATAAAATAAGCCCTTTAAAAATACTGACTCAAGGACTGAGCCCCGGTGGCGTAGTGGTTGTGCGCGGGACTGCGGCCCACTGGGATGGAGGTTCAATTCCAGCAGTGGGGCTGGGCCTCCTACTCCCACCGCCGGAGAGCAGTGATGCCCCCCCCCCAAAAAAAAATACTCAAGACTGAGCCCCGGTGGCGTAGTGGTTGTGCGCGGGACTGCGGCCCACTGGGACGGAGGTTCAATTCCAGCAGTGGGGCTGGGCCTCCTACTCCCACCGCCGGAGAGCAGTGATGCCAAAAAAAAAAAAAAAAATACTGACTCAGGTACAAAGGGACTTCAAAATGTTCCTGGAAGAATCCCATGATCTTTTCCTTCCATTTTCCCATTTCCCAGCTTGCTAAGCCCCCCTCGTGCATCGGCAGACAGCAGTAGTGCAGGGGAAGGGGAGCAGAGAAGGGGTAGGAAGTGCTGAGGTGGCCGTGAGGGTAGCCCCCTCCCATGGAGCTGTCCAGCGAGGCCTCACCGCCGAGAAGGTGGCCTTCCATCAAACGCTATAGAAGGTGAGGGGAGCGAGCCATATAGACCTGAGGCTGGTATAGCGAGGCCAGATGTAGTCCACTCTGATGCCTGGTAGCCTATAGGGGCAGTTTCACCCTTACCGGAGTGGAAAGCCCAGTCTCTCTCCCAAGCAGCTGGCTGGTATTTTGAACTGCTGACCTCTCTGTGAGTAGCCCCACTCGTAATCAAAACACCACCTCTGGGTGGTGTGTCCGGGAGAAGCCCTAGGGAAGAAGGGGCGTGACCTGCAGACAAAGGGTAGCGTGTTCCTAAGCACAAGGAAAGGTATGGGAGCGGGTCCCAGACTCTAACTGCACAGCGCCGGCAGCTGGCAGCCCAGCAGAGTGGCACAAAGTTACACTGGCCGGCCAGGGGCAGTGGCGGGGCTGTCTTGAGCAGAGTAGTGGAGGGTGTTTGCGAGGCTCAGGCTGAAGGAGCACAGATTTGGCCCCACAGCCACCCCGTTTTCTGCACCCGCAGATGGAGACGGGTTCTGCGAGCTGGTGGTCGGCTACACAGACCGTATCGTGCGGGCTTTCCGTTGGGAAGATCTGGGTGAGGGCACCGAGCATCTGAACGGACAGCTGGTCTTCCTCAAGAAGTGGATGCTGGAGGGTCAGGTGAGGGCCCGAGCTTGGGGATGGAGGAGCCCAGGGCCTGGCGAGGAAGGCTTCCTGAAGGGGGCTTGTGGGAGAAACAGGCATGAGATAGGGCAGCGGGGACCAGAAAGGAAAATAACCAAGTGGAATAAGGCCCCCCAAGAGGATATTTTTGGGTCAAGGCCTTCTAGAATCAGGCAAAAAGATTGTGTGGGGTGTGGACCCCCCGATGCACAAGTGGCCTGTGAGGAGACGGCACCAGGCAGCAGTCCCAAGAGTTCTAGAAAAGCCCTCCCCCAGCTGCCCTTGAAGCCCTGCACCAGCTCCATGGTCCCACTTCCTTCTCTCCGCCTGCCCTCAAGCCTCTCTTCCTTCACACAGGTGGACAGTCTCTCCGTGACTCCAGGACCCCTGGGCGTTCCTGAACTGATGGTGTCGCAGCCAGGCTGTGCTTATGCAATTCTTCTGTGCACGTGGAACCAGTCCCCGCCTGCTTCTGAGGGGGCCCCGGAGGGCAGCAGGTAAGAGTGTGGCCTGTGGATGGAGCAGGGTAGCAGGGGGACAAGGTGAGCTCCGAGTGGACTTGTGGGAGTGAGATGGCCTGCACTTGACAGAGCGCCTCCATCTCCATCCCAGCCCAGGTGTCTCTGCCCTTAGGATCTCAGGAGCCCTGGACTCTGACCTTCTGGCATCCAGGAGAAAGTTCAGGCTCCCCATCTTGCAGCTCCAACCCCCAGTTCCACTGGCCACATGGTCAGATGGGGTTAGCAATAGGTTTCCCAGCCGGTTTGGAGCTCAGAAGCCCTGAGAGGCAGAGAGGCCACAGAGGTATTAGAAAACGGAGCTCCCGGGCTGAGCCCCGGTGGCGTAGTGGTTGTGCGCGGGACTGCGGCCCACTGGGACGGAGGTTCAATTCCAGCAGTGGGGCTGGGCCTCCTACTCCTACCACCGGAGAGCAGTGATGCCCCCTCCCCCCCCCCAAAAAAAAAGAAAAGAAAACGGAACTCCCTGGCCTCCTGCTTAATTTGCCTCTTCTCTCCTGCCCCCAGGGAGCCCCCTGCTGCCAGAGATGTGGTACTGCACCAGACATCTGGCCGTATCCACAACAAGAATGTATCCACTCACCTGATTGGTAACATCAAACAAGGTGAAGGGGGGTCGTGGGGGTCTGGGGGTGGGTGGGAGATGAGGAAGGGCCCCTGCAAGGGCAGAAGGCAGGTCATTCTCTGGGAGAGAAGACACATGGCCCTTGCCTCGTGTCTCATCCTGCTAGAGGTGGCTGCTCCTCTTCTGTCCCCTGATCTTGGCCTGCTCCTTGAAGGTTTCCTCCTGTTGTCCTTCTGCCCCATCCACAGGACATAGCTCTGAGAGCGGTGGCTCTGGCCTCTTTGCCCTCTGCACCCTGGATGGTGAGTCCCCGGACTAGCGGTATGGGCCAGCGCTGGGTGGGGTGCCTGTGCGGTCCGGTCTGATCAGGGGGGGTCTCTCTCTGCCCACCTGTTTCCCCCCAGGGACACTGAAGCTTATGGAGGAAGCCGATAAGCTGCTGTGGTCGGTGCAGGTGGACCACCAGCTTTTTGCCTTAGAGAAATTAGATGTCACGGTGAGTGGAACGCCCCGTTGAAAAATCTCTCAACTCACTGCGGTGATGCCGTTCGATGCTGACCCATGGGTTTCTGCGGTCACTACCCTTTGTTGTTGTTGTTGTTGTGCACTGTGACTTTTTACAGGAGCAGAAAGCCGCCTCTTTCTCCCACAGAGCAGCTGGTGGTTTTGAACGGCTAACCTTGTGCTTCCACAATACCACCAGTAAAGCACAATGATGAATGGATGAAGTAAGAGGTCTGAACAGATTTCCTACAGGAGACGGTGTGAAATACTGCAATGAGATAGACAGAGACCTGGAGTTAAGAAAAGCAGAGGGTTGAATGCACGCAACACTTCTCAAGCTGAAAGAAGAAAAACTCCCAAGCCTCAAGTTACAGTCTTGAAGGATTCAACATGCAAGAATGGAATGATGCCTGGAGCATCAAAAGAAGGCAGAAGGAATACAGAGTCGCTGAACCGAAAAGAACAGGTCAAAGTGTAACCGTTTCAGGAGGTAAGCGCGTGATCAAGATGCAGTGATACTGAAGCAAGAAGTCCAAGCTGCACCAAAGGCCTTGGCAAAAAAGCAAGCTCCGGCAGTGTGTGAAATATCCGTTGAGATGTTTGAACAAATACTCGAAGTGCTCATTCCTGAGTGCCGCCGCCGAGGGATTTGGAAGACACCTGACTGGCCACCCACAGACATGCCTGTTCCAGAGAAAAGGAGTGTGGGATGTGCAACCAGTCACACAATAGGATTCACGTCACATGCACATAAAATGCCAAAAATAACTGAAAAGTGATTGCAGAGGATTAATAGGGTGCTACCAGAGAGTCAAAAGAGGACATGGAATGAGAGATCCCATTGGTGATATCAAATGAATCTTGGCTGAAAACTGAGAATACAGAGAGATGCTTACTTGTGCTTTATTCACTACACTTTATTCACTAACAAATTATGGCTAGCATTGCAAAGAGTGGGAATTCCAGAACATTAAATTGCGTTCATATAGAGACCAAGAGGTAACCGGTCATTCTAACAAAACAAGGCTGTAGTACATGGTTTAAAAGGAGAACAAGGGGACTGAGCCCCGGTGGCGTAGTTGGTTGTGCGCGGGACTGCGGCCCACTGGGTTGGAGGTTCAAATCCAGCAGCAAGGCTGGGCCTCCTACTCCCACCACCAGAGGGCAGTGATGCCCAAAAACAAAAAAACAAAAAAAAGGAGAACAAGGAATGCATCCTTATTTAATCTGTCTGTTGAGCAAATAATCTGAGAAGCCAGACTCTGTGAAGGAAAAGAGAGAGTCAGGCCAGGAGGAGGTGTTGCGAACAACCTGTTACAGGCAGATGACACAAGCCTGCTTGTTGGAAACAAGACTTAAAGCCCTTACTGGTGGACATCAAAGACTGTAGCCTTCAGTTTGGATGACACCTAAACGTACGACGAAAATCCTCGCAACTGGACCAATAAGCAATGCAAATGGAGAAGAGACTGAAATTGTCAAGAATGTCTTTTTTTTTTTTTTTTTTGATCCACAATCAATGCTCCTCGCAGCAATCAAGAAATCGAATGACATGTTGCATTGGTCAAAATCTGCTACAAAAGACCTTTGGGGAGTATTAAAACAGCAAAGATGTCACTTAGAAGACTGAGGTGCGCCTGCCCCACGCTGCTTTATTTCCCAGGGCCTGGCTGGCACATGAGCTTGAATAGGGAAGACTGAAGAATGGACACATGGATGATGGGAGCAGTGAGGAATACTGAACATGCCTCGGGCTTCCAGAAGAACAGACACGTTTGGCTTGGAAGAAATAACAGCCAGAAAGCTTCCCAGCAACCATGTTGGCGAGACTCGGTCCTCTGATACTTTGGATGTGTTATCAGGAGAAGTCAGTCCCTAGAAAAGGACATCACACTTGGAAAGATAGAGGTTCAGTGAAAAAGTAGCAGGCAATTATTATTATTAGTATTATTATTATTGTTATTGACACAGTGCCTGCAACAATGGACTCCGAGGCCCAGGCCTGGGCAGTGGTCTGGTCTGCAGGACATAGGGTCAGTGTGACTCCGGGGCACCGGACAAGAGCTGAAGCCCATCGGCCCGGAGTGAGCGTGTCCCCCTTACTCCACATGGCTTAATGCTGCCTCTGCCAGGCTGATAAGGAGCCCTGGGGCCCAACGGTGGCGTGCTCAGCTGCTAACGCACGGGCTGGCAGTTTGAACTTGTTCAGCAGCTCTGCAGAAGAAGGACCTGCGTCCAGGAAGATTGCATCTTAGAAACCTGACGGGGCAGTTCTACGCTGCCCTGGGTCACAGCAAGTTGGCACGGATCTGATGGCGCCCGGTAACTCTGCACGGAGCCCTGATGGCGGACTGGGTGACGGGTCGGCAATTTGAACCCACCAGGCACTCGGTGGGAGAGAGCTGAGACTTTTCTTCTTTCATAAAGATTTATAGCCTCAGAATCCTAAAAGGGCCCGATCTACTTTCTTTGAGGGAGACTTCCTCTATAGCAGTGGCTCGTGACACTATAAACTGA
>PVJH01024636.1:0-32872 GCA_004026705.1 Nesogale talazaci
GTGGTTGTGCGCGGGACTGCGGCCCACTGGGACGGAGGTTCAATTCCAGCAGTGGGGCTGGGCCTTCTACTCCCACCGCCGGAGAGCAGTGATTCCCCCCCCCCCAAAAAAAAAAAAGTTCTAAAAGGAATATGTACATAGTTGGCGCTGGAGTCAAAGGATTAGCCTAGGTCGGTGGGTCTCCAAAGTGTGCTCTGTAATTCTAACTTTTCTGTGAGGAGCTCAGTGGTGACCTATACAGAGGGCCATACAAAAGTAGCATTCTGGAGTAGTCCTAGCCTGGACAGGGGACATGGCAATTGCTGTGATGAGGGCGAGTGGTCTCGGTCTACCCTGCTCCACCGTATTTCTGCCTGACCAGTGGTTTTCTGGACTGCAGACTTTCCTTTTCTTCATGTTTATGTACTTCCCATCAGGGCCTCTGCGGTCCTAGCTGTTGCCTCTTCTTGACTGTCTACAGAGAAGGGCATCAACCTTCAAGTCTAAAGGGGCTGCTCCTTTTTACAAGAAATCGCTGCACCGTAAGATGGTATTGACATTGGCCCAGGAGACATGGGTGGTTTCCTGATAAAACTATTGTTTACTTTATTGTTAGTTAAAATAGATTTATTAGCCTATAGTTCACAGATCCTTCAGTTTAGCAGTTAATCATATCAAGAGGAGCTGTGCAATCACCATCAGAATCAATTTCAGAACATTTTCTTCGCCGTCCTTGTAGTTCCCCATCCCCCCTGCGTCCCTACCATAATCTAAGAAACTATTAATCTAGTTAACTGCCGCAATAGATTGACCTATGTTTGATTTCACAGACTGGAAAACGTACAAAACAAAAATGAGAAACAAGGGCTGAGACCCGGTGGCGTAAATGGTTGAGTGCAGGACTGCAGCCTGCAGACTTGGTGGTTCAAATCCAGCGGCGGCTCTCAAAAGCAGCAGTGGGTAGCGCCCATGACCACCAGAGGCAGTGATGCCCCCCCCCCAAAAAAGTGAGAAACAAACCATAAACCCCAACAACAATTACAAGACGAAACAGAGTTAAACCTCAATCAAAAAGAAAGCAGAAGCCAATTTTTGGTTCAGTGGGAAGAGCACAACACTGAAAAGCACATGGTGCGATTTCCACTTTAAGTGATTTAATAGGCTACCTGGAATAAGTTGCTTCCTCTTTGCATATCTACTTGATAATAAAGTAACAACCGTAGCCCGTCACTCACTCACTGCTATTGCAGCTCTCCCCGGGTCATTCAAGCGCTCCCCAGGAGTGGAATCACCCACTTTGGGAAACACTGGCATGCTTCACTCATTTGCCTGACTGCGTATGTGCCCTGAGTAAGCGAGTGATGGGGTAAGTTAATATAGGAGCACTGGTAGCGTGGTGCTCATGTGTTGGACTGCTAGCCATAAGGCCAGCAGTTTGAAACCACCAGCTGCTCTCCGGGAGCAAGAGGAGGCTTTCTACTCCCACCAAGAGTTCCAGCCTTGAAAACCCACAGGGTCAGTTCCAACCTGGCCCATGGGGTGGCTATGAGCTCTATAAGCTGACACCAACTCCATGGCAGTGAGAAGTTAAGTCACGCATCTGTTAAATGAGTAAATTGGGCCTTTTGATTACTGCAGCTTTCTTCAGTTTGTTGAAGGCTAGGTTCTAAAGAAGAGTAAAGCCAGTGAAGGATGTAGACAGTTACGTCAAGAAAATGGCTCACACAATTGTAGAATCAGGCAAGTCCAAGTCTAGGCCGTTTCCAAGTCCATGGGTCAGATATTAGTCTGGAGGCTGACAGCTGTAATTCTATGAGATGCTGCCATGAAGGATTTTACCCAAAACTGGAGGAGAGGACTGAGGAAAGAGGGAGTAGCTGATGTTAGAAACTATGGAATGGTATAGCTCTTAGGGGTGATGAACCCAAGATCTGCAGGAAGGCCACAGACCAGTGACCGCAAAGGTGAACCAACCTCACAAAAGCAGTCAGATGGTAGGTCCTTAATAACTCCCAGATTGGCAGGCAAGATGGTGGGGCATATGGCTCAAGTCCAAAGCCCTGGAGGCCAGAAAGCCGGATGGAGCGTCCAGATCTAGCAGAAAGTAAGCAGTTTCCTTTCAGCGTCCACTTATACTGGAAGCTGGCCACAGCCCGAGACAACATCATTTTAACTCAGGCCATCAAGGTTTGAGCTGAGTGAGGGTATTGCATCCTATCCTAATGTTTTTACAACTGAGCTTCCTCGTAGCAGATCCCCTGATGGAGGCAATTACGCTGTTAGGTCACATCATGTGGAATTACTAGGTGTCAGCTGCCAAACTACTCAGAACCCTGGCCCAGCCACATTGACAGCAAACACAACTATTGCTCCGTTGTAAACATACATGGTTAAGGAGTGCTGGTGACACAGTGGTTAAATGGTGGTGGTGGTACCCACTGCCTGCTGTGTGGGAGAAGGATGTGTCAGTCTGTTTCTGTAAGGAGTAGACCCTTGGGAACCCTATGAAGTAGTTCTCGTCTGTCTTATCAAGGTGCTAAGAGTCAGACCAATTAGATGACAATGTTTTTAAACATGTTAATGAAGGTTTACGATGCTTTAATCCTAAAGTAATAAGTTCTGTCATTTATTGAGCACCCTATATTCCAGACACTGTGTGGAAGTCTTGACTTACTATATTTAGATGATTCGTGAAAATTAAAAAAAAAAATGTTGTCTGGATCCTTAGAAATATTTTATTCCCTTAGGCTGTAAGCTTCATGAAGACAATGCCTATACCGGTTTAGCTTTGCAGGAGTTCTAGTGCTGAGAATTGTGGCTTGGCTTATCATAGTTGCTTAGGATTTGTTAAACAAATGACAAAATGTACATCTTACACTTGATCTTAGTCAACAGGCCAAGAAACGATACAACAAAATGTATACCTTAACACGACAATAATTTTATAAGACAGTTACTTTTAGGCCATCTTACAAATAAGAAAATTGAGGTTCAAAGGTCACAAATCTAGTAAATGCCTAAAATGACATAATTCAGACTTAATCTAGTTAACCTGTAAGATTGACTCCTGTAACCACTTAATACTGCAACAGTTCTATCACCTTTTAAATTGAAAATTTGAAAGGAAGGGGAAAAATGAGAAAGGAAGCAGAGCAGAGAGTGAAATTTTCTTGAAAGGTTTGGAATTGAGATTGGTGGTTGGGCAATGAAGTTTTCATGGCAAATATCTTTAGCCTCTTAAGAAAAACAGGGGTTATGATAGCAGTTATATGATAGCAGTTATCCCTCATTGGGTATTTCATTTGTTGAGTATGTCATGCCACTTAAAAAAACTCAGGTTCAGGGTTTATTCATAACCATGGATAGATGACATTAAAACTATAGTCCTTGCTTTTCTGAAGGGGCTGAAAAACACCGGTCACCTCCTACCATGAAGACTTAAAACTTCACTGGCCAATTACCAGTCTCATCCCTAGCTCCTCATGTACTGGTTGACTTAGGAGTCTTTGTCATGTACAGGTTAAGTGCTCACCTGCAAATCGCAAGGTCACTGGTTCAAACTCACCAGCTGCCCTGGTGGCAGTCGACTTCTGTAAAGATTATAGTCTTGGACAATCCATGGTGTAGTTCCACTCTGTCCTACAGAGCTGCTGTGAGTAGGAATTGTCTTGACAACAGCAGGTTTTGGTTTTGTTCATATCTAAAATTCAGGCATTTTTTATCACCTTTGTTGCTAACGCTCTGATCCAAACACTCTGATCCAGGAAACTACCATCATTTTCTCTGGCCTGGAGAAATAAATGTTTTTTAACTTAATAGCCTCCAAGTCAGCAGTTCTCAACCAGTGAGTCACGACCCCTTCGTGAACAGGCGTCACCTGATTCATAACAGTAGCAAAATTATAGTTACGGAGTAGTAACGAAAATAATGTTATGGTGTGTTTTTTTTTTTGGAGGGGGGTTCGTCACTGTAGGAAAGGGCCGTGGAGTGAGAAAGGTCGAGAAGCACTGCCTTAAGTGGTTTCCCCGCTGTTTGCCCTTGCCTGCCTACAGTTTGTTCTAAAGGGAGAAACCAGAGTGAACCTTTCAAAATGTAGATTCAAACCTCGTTGATCCCCTATTCAGAACCCTTCAGTGGATTCTAAATCCTCTCTTCAAAACCCTTTCTCAGACCGATCTAAAGGCCATGTGAGAGTTGCCTACCAGTTATCGCTTGCGCTCACCCACCATGGGCTTCCTCACGATTCCTTGAAAGAGGCCGACATGTAAGGCTTTTGTGTTTGCTCTCCCCTTTCTCTCCTTTTTCTGTGTGGCCCAAGGCCTCATTCCCTTCAGATCCTTTTGGTTGATGTCTTCTCAGAGCTTCCTTTGCCAATTATTCTGTTTAAAATAGCAACCTCTCCCCGCGACATACTCCAGCCTCTCTCTATACTTCATTTTCTCAATAGCATCCCCCCCCCCATCTGACACAATTATTTATCAAGCCCTCTGTATCGTGCCCCTTACCTCCGGTGAATTCCATAAGCGCAAGGCATTTTATCATTGTTGAATCCTCCATGCCTCGGATAGCGACTGGCATGCAGTATATATTTGGTAAATATCTCATGAATGAATCAACAAACGAATGAAAACCTGTATTGTTGTCATGCCTGTGCTAAGTACTTTGCATAAATCCATCTGCTTCTTTTCACCACAACCCTGCAAGGCACTAATATTATTTCCATTTTTTCTGGAGGGGGCATCACTGCCCTCTGGTGAGAGTAGGAGGCCCAGCCTTGCTCCTGGAGAGCTGCTGCTGGATTTGAACCGCCAGTCCAGTGGGCCGCAGTCCCGTGCACAACCACTATGCCACTGGGCTCAGCCCATTTTATAAACAAAGAAAATCGAGTTTGCGATCGCATGGCTAGACAGTTGCAAAGCCTAGGTCTGCTCCACTCAGTATATTGCTAAGCTCAATTAAGCCGCTATAGAATAATAGTGTCTGAGTGCTATTGCTATGCTGCCAAATGTGTAAGCCGCATGCAGGCCTAGAAATCCGAAGAAAAGCCAGAGTCAGAATGTCCTGCCTTGGCCAATGCTCGCTCACGGAATCACACTGATCTTTGTGAGTCTGTCACAGTGGAAAACAGAGGACCGTGAAGAAGACTTTTACACGAACTCTTGCTGTGCGCCATTTCACACGGATTTGTTTAAATATCCAGAATGCCCAGGGGCGTCTGTGGTGGTCTGGGAATTCTTCTCCCCACTGAAGAGACCTGCAGCTTGGGACAGAGTCAGAGCAGCATTGGGCCAACTGCTCCACGTCACTTTTCCCCGGCTGATGTTCGGTGTCAGCCAAGGCCAGTGTACAAGGCCTCCCCCTCGGCACTGTCTCCATGGAAGGATGACTTGGGAGGCCTAGGTCAGAGCTGTTCCTGAAGTCAAAGGGGGTCAGAGAACTCTCCCGGACCAACGGAAGCTGAGTTGAAGTGTCACCCCAAAGGACGTCTGCCATTCCAAGGATTCTGTTAGAAAAGAGGGTAAAAAAAAAAAAAAAAAAAGGTCAGATGGGAATCGGAGCCCCAGCCGGAATGGCTCACTTAGGCCTTTCCTAAGTTTCAGATCCCAGTAGCTTTGAGGAGGCGGGTGAAGCCCTGATTAGAGACACAGGGAGGGGCCACTGAGGCAGAGATGCTCAGGGGTAGGCTGTCTTCAGGAGCAGGACAGAAGCAGGAGAGTGCGAAGTGGGAAAGAAGCCATCTGGGGGTAGGATGTGGTTCATGACACGTGTAGAGAGGAGTGAAGAGTGAAGCTTGGATCAGAGTGGTCCCCAGGGAGAAATGCAACTGGGATCAGGGCCGTTCCCAGAGAATCAGGAAAATAGGATGAGAACTTTCCCCAGAATAAGATAAGCCTGGTGGAAGCGTGTGTAGGGTGACACCATCACTCCGAGGGTGAGAGAAAAGGCAGGAGTGTGTGTGTGTGTGTGTGTGCGTGTGTGAGAGAGAGAGAGAGAGAGAGAGCAAGAGAGACAGAGAGAGACTGTAAGCAAGTAGAGAGGGAGATGTAATGAGAGCAAATAATTTCAGGGCATATTTGCGAGATGAGGCTAGGGTAACAGAGATTGCAGTTGATAGAGCGTTTTGCACACCAGGTTACAGGTTTGAGAATGTATTCTTTGGACAATGCAAAAACCAAGCCAAACCCACAGCCCTTAGGTCTACTTGGACACCTAACAGCCCTAATGAGGGTACGGGCAGTGCAGAACTTGGTGAGAGCACATCCTCTCATGTTTCGGCAGTGTACAACCCTGGAGCAGTTTTAAATAAGGGATAGCAAACCCAGAGTCATCAAGTAGTTTCCACACATGGCAACCCTGTCCAGGGTTTCCGAGGCTGTACATCTTCAGGGTAGCAGGTAGCCCTAGAGAATCCAGTTAAATTTGCTTTCCGATCGAGATGCCCAGTGGGGGTTTCAAGAAGAGGTGAGGCCAGGAAAGGCTAGACAAGAGGATGGTAGTCTAGGAGCACTGGGCAGATGCTTGCGGAAAGCCAAAATGGTTTGGCTTATCAGTGTGCGCAGAGCGGCCTAACAAGTAGATGAAGTCTGGCATCTGTGAACTTGTCAACAGAGGCTTTCCTGGGCCTTGTCAAAAGGTGGGGGCCTTGTCTGACCTCAGAGCCTGTGGGACGAGGCCTGAGATTCTTCTGCACCTCATCCTTCAAGCCTCAGCTTCCAATATGACGGCTGTTTTGAATCCTTCTCATATCTTTTCTGCCTGTTAGCAGTTATTCTTTTACTCAGGGGTCCTCACACTACGGCCCCCAGGCCCTATGTGGCCCACCGTGTGTTTTTGCCCTCCTGCTTGGTAGCCAACTCATCCCGGGCCTGCAGTAAATTTGCTCATAGTTTTTTCTTTTTTTTTTTTTTTAACTTTAGTCCGACCCTCCAACGATCTGAGGGACAGTGAACTGGCCCGGTTTAAAAAGTTTGAGGCCCTCCTGATACTGGATAGGGTTCTCTGTGCTTTTCTCTCTGCATTGGGATTGCTTTGTATGTGGTTTCTACTCCAAATGGGAATTCTTCTAAGATAGGGCACTGCTTGATTTTCTTGCTTTTCTGCAACCCTCGTCTGTGCGCCGCTGGGACAGCTCTGTTTGTTTGTTTGTTTGTTTCCAGAGCAGCTTGTATTTCTATATCATAAATACCTGGTTCCCAAAAGAGCACCCGAGTTTAACCTGGGCACATGGCAGGACAGGACCGGACAGCCACATTTGCAACTGGAGATCTAAGTTCTGACCAATGAAAGCTAAGTGGAAATGGCGTGTGCCACTTCTGGGTCCTGTCCCTACAAAGAATGGGTGAGCACTTCTTTCACCCTGTGTTAGGCCCGGTTGTTTAGAGAGACAAATCCATTGACACTCATATATGTGTAAGAAAGAGCTTTACGAGGTCATATCCCAAAAAAAATTTTTGGGGGGGCATCACTGCCCTCTGGTGGTGGGAGTAGGAGGCCCAGCCTTTGCTCCTGTGGAGCCGCTGCAGAAATTTAATCCCAATCCCAGTGGGCCGCAGTCCCGCACACAACCACTACGCTACCGGGGCTCAGCCGTCCCCCCCAAATTTTTTTGTCCAAAGTTATGCCTTAAATTTTTTAAAACTTTTTTTTTGGGGGGGGCATCACTGCCCTCAGGTGGTGGAAGTAGGAGGCCCAGCCTTTGCTCCGTGGAGCTGGAATTGAACCTCCATTCCAGTGGGCCGCAGTCCCGTGTACAACCACTACGTCATCGGGGCTCAGTCCTTCTTAAATTTTTTTTTTCACAAAACAATCGTATCGTCTTCAAAATTCATCTGTCAAATCTGCAATTGCATTCTCAGGAACATTTTTCAAATCCAATAACACCTCCCTCATGTTTTTCTCCACCTCTTCTGTGCCATCAAAGCACTGTCCTTACATGTTCAGGTTCATTTATAGAAACAAAAAGGAAGTCATTCGGAGTCAGGTGAATAAGGTGAGTGGAGCAAGAGAGGCATGTTGCTTTTTGCCAAAAATGGCACACTGAGATGACTGCATGAGCAGGCACATTTAAATGGTGGCACAAACAGTCCCCGTCTGCCACAAATCAGACCTTTTTTATTGCACACTGTTCAAGCAATCTTTTCAGAACCTTTAAATAGCTTGATTAGCAGTCTGACCTGGTGGAATGAATTCAAATGGACTTTGAGTTGACATTTTTGTCCCATAGAGAAGTTGATGGATGTCTGAAACAAGATTTGTCATCAATTGATGTTTCACTTTTTTTGAAACAAGAAAACTACTCATTCACTTGAGTTTTTTTCATAGTGTTGTCCTTGTAAGCTGTGTGCATCATCATAACAGCTTCTGCATCATTTTTCTGAGCAGGAAACAAAATTTCATATCCTTGCACTGTTACCTTAAGTCAGCTATCACAAAAAAAAAAAATGAGTTTCGAGCAAAATTGCTTTTATGAAAAAAATTCACTGTGACCAGAGAGAACCTTCTCAGGTGACGCCACTGGGTGCACTAACTCAGCGTGAGTTGCTTGCTGTTCACCTCGTGGGAAAAATGCATACTACAAAAATTCTCCACCCAGTACAATTCCAGTTTTTTTTTTTTTGGGGGGGAGGGATCCCTGGACTATATCAACAAGTGATCTTATATCAAAAGAAGACATCCCAGCCCAGTCCAACTGCAGTCCACAAGTCTGATGCTAGTCCACAAGGACCTCTTCAGACTCACTTAACTGATGTCAGAAGGTGAAGCGGGAAACAGGTTGGTGGATGCAGAGCTGTGTAGAGTCTAGGTCATTGGAAACATGGCAAGGCACGGAGAGTTCTCAGTGCGGTCCTCATGGGGCCACTCAATGCTGGGAGGCAGACACAGGCTGCCATCAAGTCTCAGTGAAGAGCAAGGCAAAGTGACAGAGATATTGTCACTGTCTTGCTCTTATTCAAGAGCCTTATGACATCAAGGAAGTGTCATTGGGTTGGACCTTAAGGGACAGGTTGAACCCTACCCCTAACTAGCAGTGTCTAGTTGACCTGATCCCTAACTACCACACAGCCCTTTCTGTGTTCCTGTTGGCTGGGAGATGGCGAGAGCTGCTGGACCTTCTTGGTCCCAGAGATGGGAGCCTCAATGCTGACAGAGGGTGGCAGAATTCAGTATCTAGCCCTAGTTTTCTTAGCTTGAAGCCATTATCTGAGTGACAAATAAACATCTCTTTGGTTTTACTTACTGTACTTGGGTTATCTTAACTTTCTAGTGCTACCATAACAGAAATACGACAAAGGGGTCACTTAAGGAATATAAATTTATTTTTTTCATAGTTTAGGAGTGTAGAAATCCAAATTCAGCGTGCCAGTTACAGGAGAGGGATCTCTCTGTGTAGGTTGGTGTAGGAAACCCTATCCCAAAATGGGTTAACATTTCAACACATTGTGAGTGACACAGTTTAGTCCATAATGGGGTCCTTTAGAGTTAGAGCAGTTTTACCAGTGTTAACTCAGACAGTGACATGTCAGGTTGCAACAGCGCTGTTGCTTGTTGCTGCTCCTGGACATTTCTTAGTTAAGGCCTTCGTTGGGTTCCTGTTTTGCCTCTCCTTGCCTCCTGGCCTTCATTCCTACTCCCCAGATGATTCCCTGCCTGCTCTCCTCTACCATTAAGCCAGTGAATACAGGCTGTGAGTTTTAGATCTTTAGGGTTCAAATGCTGGGCTCTTTAGGAGGTGAAGAGGTGTGGTTTGGGGATATTTAGCCGTAGGTAGCCCTGCTTCTCACCAGAAGCGCATCTCAGATCCTCTTCAGCTCCCGCTCCCCGAGGTACATTCGAAAGGTCTAGGGCTGACCCTGACAGCAACCCCAGTGCCTTTCAGGGATGCCATTGACACTGTATTCATGAAGTGGGTGCTGGGTCAGGAACTTGTCTGTATCTCCTCCTGTGAAGAGAAAGGGCAAAAGGGAGGCCTGACTGAAGCAAGGGTCAAACTGCCCAGGGGTCAGAGAAATCGTGCAGTCGGGTCACAAGTCTGTGCTGGGCCCAGTCCAGTTCCAAACCCCAAGTACAGTTTGCTGAGAGCTGTGCAAGGCAACAAGGAGTAGGAGGAGGATGTCATAATAGGGAAGCAGAAGCTTGCTTTCAAGTTGGTCGACTTCCGGCTGGTCACTTCCTTCTGAGCCTCACTGTCTCCATATACTAGTCGCAAGTGCTATTCTGTTGGTCTGTTGTGTGAAGATCCGACGAGGCCATCGATGGGCCAGTGATCTGGGAGCTGTAAAGCCCTGTACATGTTTCAGGGTTAAATGGGGGTGGGGTGGGCCGTGGTCATTAACGAGAAGACCGAGTTGTCTGGGAGCACTCCTTAGGTTCTCCCTCTGGTCGTGATTCAGTGGAAGTTGGGAGTTTATCGTCCAGGTGGGTGGTTTCCAACATGTGCGCAGATTCCTTGGCACGTGTGCCTTCCATTTTCAAGTGGCAGATACAGAACTCAAATGGGCTTAAGTAAGAGGCATTTTTATCGACCCAAGTGACTCAAAAGTTCAGAACTACATCAAACTTTCTGCACAGCTACATCTAGGGACTTGAATGATAACCACAGGACCCCGTTTCTTGCCCCTCGTGGCTGCCTTCTGTTGTTTTGGTGGAGTTATTAGACCTTCCTTGGACAAGCATTCTACTAGCTAAGCAACGCCTATCAAAAGACACCTCTTTCCCAACGTTGCTGGCAGCCCGGGCTCTGATTAAGGTTTGGGTCATAAGCCTACCCTACACTGATCATTGTGGCCAGAAGAATGCTGGGCTTTCATTGGCTAACAGAATTACATTCTACTCTTGGAACCTAGTTCAGGGCCTGCTCCACTGGACCCTTGGGAGGTCAAGGGTGACTCCCTGGGGAAGAGGGAGGTACATTTAAGGTGGGGAGATCCTTTAAGTCAGCAAAATCCATAGATATTCACTATGTAGAGATATTTTTAGTTTAAAAGGATATGCGGTATGTTTTCAATATTTAAAAATCCAACCACAGTGAAGCTGCTCTGCTTAAGGAAGCATTGGAAAATCGGCCTGCTCCCCCGGCCTCACAAGTACTCTTTGAGATTTCCAAGGAAGCCAAGTTCGCATAGCATCATCTGAAGACTGCGAGACTGTTTTTTTTCCAATAGATTTATGTTGTAGGTAAGTTAGAACTCAAAATGGCTTCTTCCTATTTCTCTGGCTTTTTATAGACTTGTTATAAAGACGTGCTCTCTAGTCAATTCCAGTTGACAGTGACCATAGATCACAGTAGCACTGCCCCAAGGAGTCTCCTAGGCTATCATTTTTTATGAGGGCCCAATAAAATGATTTATTAAAAAAATAAAGTCAGCTTAAAGATGTTGCTACTAGTTAAGGTGCAGGCATTTTCATATCATTCAATACATATTTAATTGTAGCAAGTCAACAAAGAATAAAAGATAAAACTAAAGCACACAAAATCTACTTAATGGAAGAAAATAGTACAGGACATGTATTTCATGAACTTCAATTGGACTAGGCTATCATTTTTACTGAAACAGGGCACTAAGTTTTTTCTACTGCAGAATTGCTGGCTGGCATTGAACCAACAATCTGATTCCTTGCCTTTCTAGGGCCCCTTTATTTTTATGGTAGGAATTGATTTTCCTTCTCATTGGGGAGAATGAAGTACTAAGTAACAGCCAGTTATTGCCCGGGATTGAGGATGCCAGGCCCTTGCTTAGCCCTGATGCTAAACCTTATCCTTTTTTTGTGGGGGCGGGGATCACTGCCCTCTGGTGGTCATGGGAGCTACCCAGCCTTGCTCCTGGAGAACTGCTGCTGGATTTGAATCGCCAAGCCCGTGGGCTGCAGTCCCGCACTCAACCACTATGCCACCAGGGCTCAGCCCACCTTATCCTTTTTTAAGCCACCAGGAGCCTTTCAAATTTCCATAGGGACTCACTGGGAACAGGCAGAACTTACTTTATAATACTTTAATATGAGTGGTGAAATGTATTTTAAATACTTGGCAAGGAGTACATATGCTGGCTCTTATGACACAATGGTTAAAGTACTCAGCTGCTCAACAGAAAGGTCGCAGGTTTGAACACACCAGTAGTTCCTTGGGAGGAGGACATAGTAGTCTGCTTTGGTCAAAATTTATCGTCTTGGAAACTCTATGGGGCTGGTCTGCTCTGTCCTGCAGGGTCACTTTGCCTTGGAATCAACAGGACAGTCCAAGGTTTGTTTGTTTGTTTGTTGTTTAGTGTCGTCCTGTCAATCTGCCACCCGGCAGATACACTGCAGTGATCAAGGTCACCATCTCAGAGGTCTCATCAGGTGTTATCTACCTGGAGAGAAAACAAGCTGGAGTCACACTCCCTGGCTTCAAATTCTGGACTCATTATTTTATTAACTGTACACATCACTCCTCCATGTCTTAACTTTCTCATCCTAAATGGGGAGAGAAGGTTAAGAAAAATTAATTAATCCATATCAAGTGTTTAGAATAGTATGATTTACCAAGGCCTTGTTGTTATTTAACATTTTGGAAGTTAAGACTTTGAGAACAATTATCATTTTAATTAAGCAGGTTCACACTAATCAGAGTTATGAGGCTAACATGAGTACACAAAAGCAAGACAAATTTCTCTTGAAAAGTAAGGCTGTTAAGATCTACTGAAATGCCTGTGTTGGTGTGATCAATACATTTTCTCCCTTTGGGTGGCACTCTTGAATACCGACCCATTATAATAAAAGCTGGGGTGAATATAGAATCTGGATTAGGGACTTTGTTGGATAAATCCACTGTCTTGTATAATGCCCAGGTTGATGAAATATTTATTACCTTTTCCTAGATTTAAGTTTTCTTTCACCTAAGAAGTCATGGTGGCACTGGAGAGTAGGCAAGCTCCATGGTTCAAATCCACCGCCTCGCCACATCAGAAAGATGAGACTGTCCGCCCCTTCAGTGACGTACAGCCTCGTAAACCCTTTATAAGGTTGCAATGAATCAGAATCAAGTTGATGGCATTGTTGTTTTCTTTTCTCCTCCTAAAATGCCAGATCGATACCGGGAGGATGAGGAAGGTGGAGTAGAGAGGGGGTACCACTTGCAGGAATCTACATGGACCTCCTCCCTGGGGTAAGGACAGCAGGGAAGTAGGTGAAGGGACATATCGGACAGTGTATGATATGACAAAATAACGATAATTTATAAATTATCAAGGGTTCATGGGGAGGGGGAGAGGAAATATGGGGAGCTGATGCCAAGGGCCTAGGTAGAGGGAGAAGGTTTCAAGAATGATAAAGGCAACAAGTGTACAAATGTGGTTTGCATGCAATAGATGTATATATTGATCGTGGTAAGAGTTGTATGAGCCCCCAATAAAATGATTTTTAAAAAGTAGGAAAAAACCCTGCCAGATCTTGACTTTTAGCCTGTAGTGCAGAGTGCCCTCAGTTCTTTGGGTTTGATTCATTCTCCACACACCTTGGCTCTGAAGACCCCGTGATGTATAGAAGCAGGGCCTGTAGTGGTGATAGTGCATGTGGTGGGATGACGTTCCTGGAGCTGCAGTGGCAGTGGTGTTGATGGTGGAGGTTGTTAATGGAAACAGCACGGTGTCCTGACCAGACTAGTTCTGCTGTGTGGTTTTAGGTCTTTGTAAAGATGGTGTGGGGCGACATCTGACTTCCTCTGACTTAATAGGGGGAAGGAGACTCAAGCTCAACCTTTGCAATGGAGGCAGACATGCCTCTCTCCCTCTGTCCTCCACTGTTCATTACCAATTCAGACACTCACCATTCCTCCCAAGGCACTCTGTTTCTCTACTGGGGGAAGTAACTCATTGAAGTGAACCACACAGGACTCACAAACCACACCTCACAACTATGGGACTTAGCAGGGAAGGTAACCGGTTACAATTCAGGATCAGAACTGTTCAGGATATACTTTTGGCCTAGAGCAGGGATTCTCCACCTTACTAATGCAACATATTAATACATTTCCTCACATTGTGGTGACACCCCAGCCATAAAAATATTTTCGTTGCTACTTCACAACTGTAATTCTGCTATTGTTATGAATCGGGCGACCCCTGTAAAAAGGTCATTCGACCCCCCCCAAAGGGGTTGTGACCCCCAGGTTGAGAGTTGCTGGTCTCCAGTGTCTCTTTTCAGCCATACCCATAAGCATACCTCTCTGGTTCCCAGCCCACTCTTATCCATTGCCTCTTGGTCTCTGTCAACTTGGGCGATATTGAAAAGTTCTCTTAGTGCGAGTTGATACATTCCCCAAAGGCACTCCACTCCACTCTAAGCAAACCTCAGCCCGTACGTGCTCAGGACTGTGGCTTGGCAAACCTAACCCCTGATTCAGTGCCTGGAAGTATCCCATTCCACAGGTGAGCCTCCAGGCTGAAGGCACTCAACTTTATCTGTTCTGTGGGCTGGGAAGCTCACGGCTCTCTCTGCACTTGAATCTGCTGCTCTTCTACGCTTCTTATGTCACAGCTCTGTCTCCTGGATCAAGGAGGTGCGCACATCGTGTTCTTCGTGTCCAAAGGATGAGCTCTGTAGCTCTTCTTTCTCGAGGGTAGTGAGATACCATTCCTGCTTCTGAGATGGTTCCTTTTAAGCCCAGTGGGTGGCAAGCCCCACAGCCTGTTTACATCCAGTTTACATGGTACCACCCACTCATTTGGTGGGCACTGCAAAGACTATGGCTGGAAGAGGTATATCAAGGAATTCACTGCACCACAGCACTGCATTTGGCATCTATGCCTCACTTTACATTACTCCAGGTGAGTCTGATCTGCTCTTTTTTTTGTGGCATCATTGCCCTGGTGGAAGTAGGAAGCCCAGCCTTGCTCCTGGAGAGCTGCTGCTGGATTTGAACTGTCAACCCTGTGCGCCGTAGTCCCGCACACAACCACTAGGCCACCAGGGCTCAGCCTGATCTGCTCTTTTAATAAGTTTCTTTCTGTTTAAGTTAGCCAGAATCTTCTGTCGCTAAACTTGTAAGCAAAAAAAAATTTTTTTTTTGCTATCACTCCCCTCTGGTGGTTGTGGGAGCTACCCAGCCATGCTCCTGGAGAGCCGCTGCTGGATTTGAACCGCCAAGCTCGTGGGCTGCAGTCCTGCACTCAACCACAACGCCACCGGGGCTCAGCCCTTGAGCAAAATTTTTTATTTTTTGAGCATCACTGCCTCTGGTGGTCGTGGGCATACCCAGCACTGCTCCTGAGAGCCGCTGCTGGATTTGAACAGCCAAACCTGCGGGCCACAGTTCCGCACTCAACCACTTACGCCACTGGGGCTCAGCCGAGCAAAATTTTTAATGACACTAAGAACCCCAGGAGGGTGGAAAGGGGGAACCGATCACAATGATCTACATATAACCCCCCTCCCTAGGGGATGAACAACAGAAAAGTGGGTGAAGGGAGACATCGGAGAGTGTAAGACATGAAAAAATAATATTAATTTATAACTTGTCAAGGGTTTGTGAGGGATGGGAGGGTGGGGGAGGGAAGGGGAAAATGAGCTGATACTGAGGGCACAAGTAGAAAGAAAATGTTTTGAGAATGCTGATGGCAACAGACATACAAATGCTTGACACAATGGATGTATGTCTGAATTGTGATAAGAGTTGTATGAGCCCCTAATAAAATGATTTAAAAAAGAAAAAAAATACATTGCTCAGTAGAAATTAAAAAAGAGGGCTGAGCCCCGGTGGCGTAAGTGGTTGAGTGCGGGACTGCGGCCCATGGGCCTGGCGGTTCAAATCCAGTGGCGGCTCTCAGGAGCAGCACTGGGTAGCTCCCACAACCACCAGAGGACAGTGATGCCCCCCCCCAAAAAAAAACAAAAAAAAATTAAAAAAAGAAACAGAAAGAAACTAAGAACCTTGCTGGGATGAGGATACTGGCAACAGAAGCTTAATGCCTTTGTCTCACAATGGGGCTGTTAATGCAAGGGGAAGCCATGGGACTGTCTGCACTTCGTTGGAGAGTGCTAGGACTACTGTATTCCTGGGGCCTAGGATTGTGTCTGACACATAGTAGGTGCTCACTCAACCTCTGTGGTATGAATGGATGTGTGTGTCAGTATGTGTATTTGTGACTGTCAACGTGTGTATCCGTGATTCTGCTTTGTCCTAGTTCTTTCCATGGCTAATGGATTTTTTTCCCCACACAGTAGCTATGCTAATATACAGATGTCATCTGGTGTACTAGTTAAATTTTATGGCTTAGGGGCTATCCTGTCTTTTAAACTCACGTGGCTTATCTGTACCCTGTGGGAACTTTCAGTTTGGCATGCACACACGTGTGTTTGCGCCTTATTTCTCTCATATTTTTATGTTGTAAGGGATACTTCAGAGTCCCAAAGGACTAGCAAGACCTTGGGTCCCTTTCTGAGTGTGACAAAGCCTTCTAACAGTTTTCCTGGCACTCTGGAAGCCATCACTTCTTCAGCCTCTCTCATAGAATTTGTTGGTGTAAAGATAAGATCACACATGTGAGAACTATATTTAAATCTGCTATCTGCCTTTTACTATCTTTATGAGTTTCTTTGAGTTTCCTACAGACTTTCTGCTTTGCTCTTCTGGTGGTAATGCTGAAATAGTGGAAAGGAAGAGCTACAGGTTGATTGTTTTTCTCTTTTTAAAATTTTAAAACAGGTAGGCACCTGCTCCAGGACTGCTGATTAAGGAACTGTAAGGTGCCAATGAACCATCAGAGGGCCCACATTCTGTTCCCGTGCCATCGCTGCATTTGCATTTGTTGAGCTTGTTGATCGATGTTCTGAGATGCCGACCGTCTGTGGTTGGAGTTGCTGGGATTTGGAGAGGCTGGGATGGCTTGTGCTCAGATCATTCTGTTCCGTGCCTCCCTCCCCGGCCGAGTGGCTGAGGCTTGTGTCAGAGGGCGTTGCACCTGAGATCCCTGTCTCTGTTTCTGTGACACATGATTTTAGATTTTGGCTGCTAATAAGGCAGAGCTGGGACTTTTAGGTGACCATGTGAGCAAGCTCATCAAGATGAAGAGCTCATTTGATTTAGAACTCTTGAGTTTCAGGTGTAGAAAGAGCAGTGACACATCCATGGTTACGGCCAGTCAGGCAGGGGTAGAGTGGGTATCTGGAGATATTTCTAAAGGGAAATTGGAAATTCCTGAGAAAGCTAAACCCTGTCTATGTGAGGCATATTATTTCATAATTTCATAAATTCAACAGGGTTGGGGATGGCGAGGGCCTTTTTCTGCATCTTGTGAAGGATTACCACCTTAACCTCCAGCTGCTTTGGTTTGATCCCACATTACTCTGAGGGGACCTTAGGCAATCTTTGGTGCGAAACACATCCCACTCCTAAATTACCCATCTTGGTCTTCGGTTACTAAGTTTACAGACAACAATCCTGTGCCTCTGTCGACACGTGACCAGGCTAATATTAGAGCTGAAGTTTTAGGAGGGCCTTGGCTCTCCCCCCACCTCTTCACTCTCAGCAGGCTTCCTGCTGGTAATTTCCCTAGTGCTCAGACAGCTGGGCAGGGAATGGAAACAGGGCGACCTGCCCGTCCCCTTTTAGGAGGCAGCGCTGGCCCACGTCACTGTGAGGAGCATCTGGCCTCATGGATCTCTGTGCTGCTTCAGACCAAGTGCAAGTGGTTAGCAATTAGGGGGGAAATAAAATATATATATACCTCTGCTCTGAGTGGGGTTTAAATTTTTTTTAATTTAAATAATTTTACTGGGGACTCTTACAGCTATTTAAATTTTTTTATAGTAAATAAAGATGTTTTGGACTTTCACTCTCTGAATGGCACTGTAGTATGCACTCCACATGTGGTAACTTGATAATTGCTATAACACCCTGAGGTTGATATTATAATCATTTAATAGAGATTTTTTTTGGGGGGGGGGCATCACTGCTCTCCAGTGGTGGGAGTAGGAGGCCCAGCCCCACTGCTGGAATTGAACCTCCGTCCCAGTGGGCTGCGCAGTCCCGCGCACAACCACTACGCCACCGGGGCTCAACCCAATAGAGATTTCTAAAACTAAGGCAGATCGACTGTTCTGGGAATTTAAGGCCACAGGAGTATCAAGACTTGAATCCAGGTCTTCTGACTTTGTTCTTTGTAACTTATAGCTCTCTTGTTTGCTTTAGTAAAAGTGGCCTGGGTTAACTTGGGAAGGCTATCCCGGGAGGCACTTGCATTGTTGCAGTTAATTCAGAGAGTTCAGAGGGGTAAAGGTGAAACTGAAGAGAGATGAAGACCTATATTAGGGGGAAAAGGGAGGCGTGTGTGTGTGTTGCGAGTAGGGGAGGCCTTAGTGAACAGTAAGGCTAGAACCCTTTGTGAAGACAGATAATTGCTGTTCAATAGGCTAATAATCCATATTTCTTAGCCTGGTATAAAGAACACTCAAAGGTGGGGTTTCTGCTTCACCAGCCCATTTTGTGTGTGTGTGTGTGTGTGTGTGTGTGTGTTTCACAAGCCCACTTTGAATGTCTTTTACTTTCTGTCCTGTCATACAAACTTGTAGTTAGCTGATGGAGCCCAGATGTCCTCAAACTAGGGCCCAAGGGCCACCTACGGCTCGCTGAGGGTGATTTTGCTGCCGCTGCCTACCCTGATTAGCAACTGACTCATCCCAGGCCCACAGTGAATTTGTTCATAGTTTTGTGGTTTTTTTTTAGTCCGGCCCTCCAATGGTCTGAGAGACAGTGAACTGCCCCCTGTTTAAAAAGTTTGAGGACCCCTGTGGCCCCAAGTGTGTCAGAGTAGAATTTCTGCATACGATTCCCAAGGCTTCGATTTTTCGAACCAGACCACCAGACTCTCTTCCAAATATGATCTGGGTGGATTTGAAACACACACCTTTTGGTTAATAGTTGAGTGCTTTAACTCAAAGACTCTATACCATATAAATTATCCTTTGTTTACCAACTCTTCCATCATTTTTATGCATGTGCATTGGTAGGCTTTCCTGAGGTTCTAGGACAAAAGGGATAACTGGTAGCTTAGGCCAGAATAGGTGGTTTCGAATCTCCCTTTACCCCAGAGTCATTTTGGGCTGGAGTAGTGTCAGGAGGTCAGCCGTTCTCTTTGGCATTTTGGACACTCCCTCCATGCCAGGTACACCGGGAGTTAGTTTCGGGAACAAGACAGAGACGGTGCTTTATCTCCTCGGGCTCATAACCAAACTCGCTGCCCTGGAGTGAGTTCCAGCTCACAGCAGCCCTGGAGGACCGAGCAGCCTCGAACTGTCCCTTTGGGCTTCCAAGGCTGCACATCTTTACTGGAGGAGAAAGCCTGATTTTCCTTCTGTGGAGCAGCTAGTGGTTTCAAAGTGCTGATCTTGGGGCTGAGCCCCGGTGGCGTAGTGGTTGTGCGCGGGACTGCGGCCCACTGGGACGGAGGTTCAATTCCAGCAGTGGGGCTAGACCTCCTACTCCCACCACCGGAGAGCAGTGATGCCCCACAAAAAACAAAAAAAACAAAAATCAAAGTGCTGATCTTATGGTTAGCAACCCAACTCGTAATCCCTTACACCGCCAGGGCGCCTTCTACAGCATAGCAAAGATAAAACACGTAATCACAAGGAGTCGGAGCCTCGAAGGCAATGAACAACAGCTGTGAGCACAACGGAAAATCACGAATCGGGAAATAAGAGATGTTCTAATAGGATATGTATATTTATGTATATATATATACACACACATATATACACACACACATATAAAAAAACAGGGGAATTTAATATTTTTTAGAGTGTCAGGAAAGGCCTCACCACGGAGGTGTTGTTTAAACGGAGACCTGAACATTGAGAATGAGCTAAGTAAGGAGTGAAGCAGAGACGAACCGTGGTAGCAGGAAGCGTATACATGAAAGACCTAGAAGAAGGCCAGTGTGGGCCAAAGCCAGGACCATGTCAGTTCATTTATTCAGAGTCATTTATGGTTGCTGGTTTAAACCGCGTAGTCTGCTAGGCCCTAGGGGCATAAAAACAATTCGGCATAGCCCTTTTCTGCCATGAGGCAGTTCACGAAGGGGCAGTGGTGTCACTGGTTGGTGCTAAGGTCACCCCAGCTCTTGGACTTAGTCTCCTGGGTCCCATGTGATAGGACTTAACACCTTTAAAGAAACTGCTTGTCCTTGAGTGTTCGGTTCACCTGTCAAGCAGAGAGGACACGGACTTCAGCTCGAAACTTAGAGTCCTTGCTCCTCACCCTGCAGATTTGAGGTTGATGGGAGTCCAGCAAATGGCTTCTGCCCCACGAGGAAGCCAGGGAGGCCTTCTGGCTGAGAGGAAGTGGCTGTGGCGCCCAGAGTTCCATGTCCCTGGGATGTTACAGCTCATGTGGTTTTGGAGCCATTTCTCCCCGTGCATGCTGTTCAGGTGGCACTTGATCGTTTTTTCTGGGTTCTAGGCAGAAGACTTTGTGGCTGGCCGTCTTGGACTGTGCTTTCCATAACTCTGGGGTGTACTCTTCACGTGGCCTGTGCTGTGGATGGCATTCTTCCCACCAATTATGTAGCAGTGCAACATTGTGACCCTAGTTAAAACTCTCTCACTGCCGACCAGTGGGTGGGGATTCAAGCCAGCCCACAGGACAGGCAGAAGGGCCCCTGTGAGTGCCTGAGACGATGCCATAATGGGTTAGACATTGAGCTGCTAACCACAAACTCAAGAGCCACCAGCCGTGTTAAGGGAGAAATGCGAGACGTTCCGATCCTATAAAGATTTAACGTCTCGACAACCCCACAGGGAAGTTCTTCCCTGTCCCATGGCGTTGCTCGGAGTAGGAGTGACTCCATGGCAGTGGAGTCCTGAGGTTGTTGTCTGTAGACTTGGTCACAACCACCGGGCTGTTCATCTTCCTCCATTTGCCACATCTTGACTGTCTGCAGAGAGAGAACCCGTGTTCGTTTCCGCTGGAGGCATTCTACCTACCCTGCCCTATAGGCTGACTTGGTTGTCAGCTTGGCTGCTAACTGCTAACCAACTCCTTGGGAGAAAGATGAGGCTGTTTACACCAGAAAGAGTGACAGTCTCGGATGCCCACTTGGGCAGTTCTACCGTGCCCTATAGGGTCACCATGAGTCAAAATGGGCTTGATGACAGTGAGTCTTGCTTGGTTTTGATTTTAGTTATCAAGCATTGGACCTGAGGTAGAGGAGGAGACTAGCGTTTCAATAATGGTTGAGTTGAATGACGCCTTGTCTAAGCCTGAAGTAGGTGGTTCTTTTATGGTTGGCTATTTTGCGGACCTTCATAAAGGATCTCTTCCATAAGTCCCTACATCAGATAGTACATCTCAGGCGTCATAAGGCCTTCCCACACGGAGTGGCTGGCTTCCCGAGAGCATGGCATTGTGCTCCATAGTTGTTCTCTTTGCCTGCTTTGCCTCACTTTGCCCTTCACCTCACACGGTGCTCTTCTGAGCCTTGGGCCTAACCCAGGGAATGAGCGGAGAGGAAATGCCAGCAGTGAGCCACCCTTGGCATCCTGAATATTGGTTCCCAGGTTTGGTCCCGTGGGGCATTGCAAGGTGAGAAAATGGAGACAAACCCACTCCCTGTAATAGCAGCCGAGAGGGATCACCTCCAGATGAGGCTTGTCATTACCGGGGTGGTGGCAGCAGCTGCCGCAGCAGCAAAGTACTCGTGCATTTTGCACTGTGGATTTAAGAGAGGAAACAGTTCCTCTAAATGAGCTCTCTCGGCTCTCCCTGAGATCCCCTGCAGAACTGAGCTTGTGAAAGAATCCCTCTTACGCTTGTGCTTCCACCGTCCGCCCATCCTTGGGTCACAGACCCTGAGGTTGCTTACACTTACTTTCCCCTTCATTGTATGGGTGGGCAAACTGTGGCTGGAACCCCCTCAAAGTCGTGTGACTAGTGTCAGCCGAGGCTAGGCCACGGTCTTCTGACTCCTTGTAGGGGACTTTCTTTTTGTTGTTGTTTTTTTATCATTTTGTTAGGGACTCATACAACTCTTATCACAATCCATAGATCTATCCACTGTGTCAAACTCATTTGTACATATGTTGCCATAGTCACATTTAAAACATTTTGTTTCTACTTGAGTCCTTGGTATCAGCTCCTCATGGTTTTCCCTCCCTTCCCCTACTCTCCTTCATGAACTCTTGATAATTTATAAATTATTATTATTTTTCTCCCTCCCTCATGAATCTTTGATAATTTTTTAAAAATATAGATTTTATTGGGGGCTCTTACAGCTCTCATAACATTCAATACATCATTCGTATTAAGTACACTTGTACACATGTTGCCACATTCATTTCCAAACATTTTCTACTTGAGCCCCCAGCATAAGCTCCTCCTTCTCCCTTTCCTCTAGTTCTTTTTTTTTAATTTCAACTCCCCATATTTCCCCTGCCCCCTTATCCCACATGAACTCCTAATAATTTACAAATTGTTATTACCTCTTCATATCATACACTGTCTAATGTGTCACCTCATCCCCCCACCCTCCACTGTCCACACCCCAGAGAAGAGGTCACGTGTAGATCCCTGAAATTAGTTCCCCCTTTCTACTATCCCTTCACCCTCCCAGTATCACCACTCCCCCCACTAGTCCCGAGGGATCATCTATCCTAAGTCCCCCATGTTTCTAACTCCAGTGCACATCCCCTGGTCTAGCTGAATCTGTCTGGCAGAATTGGGATCATGATAGTCGGTGGGAGGAAGCATTTGAGAACCAGAGGAAGTTGTACATTTCATTGCTACTACACTGTATCTAGTACCTAATCCTTGATAATTTATAAATTAGTATTATGTTTTCATGTCTTACACTGATCAATGTCTCCATTCACCCACTCTTGTCCATCCCCCTAGGAGGGGCTTATATATAGA
Organism: Nesogale talazaci; assembly: GCA_004026705.1. Classification (NCBI taxonomy): domain Eukaryota; kingdom Metazoa; phylum Chordata; class Mammalia; order Afrosoricida; family Tenrecidae; genus Nesogale; species Nesogale talazaci. Next base: position 22,859 of record PVJH01024636.1, read on the forward strand.
TCATTGTGATCAGTTTCCCTTTCTCCCCCCACATCCCCCTTACCCTCCAGGTATTGCTACTCTCATTATTGGTCCTGAGGAGTCTTTATCTGTCCTGAATTTCCTGTGTTTCCGGTTCTTATCTGTACCAGTGTACATGGTCTGGTCTAGCTGGATTTGTAAGGTACAATTGGGATCATGATAGTTGGGGGAGGAAGCATCAAAGAACTAGAGGAAAGTTGTATGTTTCATAGGTGCTACACTGCACCCTGACTGGATCGTCTCTTCCTTGTAACTCTTCAGTAAGGGGATGTCCACTTGTCTACAGATGGGTTTTGGGTCTCCTCTCTACTCTCTCCCTCATTCACATCCATATGATTTTTTGTTCTGGGTCTTTGATACCTGATCCTAGCAATACATCATGATCACACAGGTTGGTGTACTTCCTCCATGTGGACTTTGTTTCTTCTCAGCTAGATGGCCATTTTTTTAATCTTCAAACCTTTAAGACCCCAGATGCTTTATTTTTTGATAGCAGGATACAATCAGCTTTCTTTACCACATTAGCCTATCCACCTATTTTGTTTTCAGTGATCGTGTCTGGAAGGTGAGCATCATGGAATGCCAGGTTATTAGAACAAAGTGTTCTTGCGTTGAGGGTGTACTTGAGTAGAGGCCTAATGCCTGTCTGCTACCTTAATACTTTATATATAAATATTTGTACATAGGTCTATTTTCCTATTGTTATATATAAATATATTTACCTATGTACATGCCTTTATTTAGATCTTTATAAAGGTTCTTTGCCTCTTAGTTCTTTCCTCTATTTCCTTTTACTTTCCTCTTGTCCCACTAGCATGCTCAGCTTTCATTTGAGTTTCAGAAATACCTCTCGGCTACACTGCCCTTAATCAAGCACCACCAGGCATCATATATTTTCCTTGCCATCGAGTTTAGGTCACTTGCTGTTCCCTTGTCCCTGGGTTGGTTGACACCCCCTTTCCTTTCCCATCCCTCTCTCTCTCTCCTGTTGGTCCCAATGTGTTCTCCTGATCGTTTATCCTGCCTATCTTATCTAGACAGACATGCAGTGAATAATAAGCTCAAAAACAAGACTGAGCAAAACAAAACAACAAAAGAAAAGAAAAGAAAACAACAACAAAACCAATGACAAAAAAGAAAAGCCTGTCACTAGTTCTGGGTCTGTTTGTTGACCTCTAGGGGTGTTTTCAATTCGAGTCTGATGGGGTGTCACGCCCTGCTCCTAAAGTCTATCTTTGACAGTCCCCTGGGACTTCATTGCTTTGCACCCCTTGCTGCTCTCTTGCAAGCATTTTGCCCCAGTGTGGTGAGGTCAGATCAGGCATCATTCCCGCACTTGTCTTCAGAGCTGTCCCTTGTAGCGCTATGGGTCAGTGAAGGACATTGTGTTCTGTGGTCGGGCTGGCCCTGTGGTCCTCTTTGTTCATTGGCTGCTCTGAGCAGGAATATCATCCTCTGGGCTTGGTGGGCCAGGATGTGTTCACCCTCTCTCCTTTCCTTTTCCTTTCCCCTGTGTGCTCTGATCAGATGCACTCTCTGAGCTGTATCTTCAGTGCTGTCCTCTGAAGTGAATTCTTCTGGGAGTGAAAGGATGGGCTGTCCACGTAGGTGGGATTGCTGCCGGCCCTGCAGAGCTCTCTATTGGGTCCCTGTTTCTTGCCAGTATGTTGCATGTTTTGGTGCACCGGGTTTGAGTCTGGTCCCTCTTGCACTCTCCTGTGGAAATACAGACAATACTCTCCCCTTGGGTGGGTTAGTGCCCTGTTCCTCTACTAGTAGGGTGCTCTCATAAATATCCTGTGCTGCTTCTCAGACCAAGTTCTTTTTTTTCATGTGGTACTTTCCATAGATTGTGAAGTTGGTCCAGGGGAGGCAGTCAGGAAACCTGATATTCTTTCCTTGCCATCTGTCACTCCCTGGTTTCTGCCCAGGCTGGACTCAGGGGCACTCATGACAGACTTGGAAAGGAACTGAATAAAAAGGCAAGGAGGCCCAGGAGATTTTATAACCTTAGTCAGACCAAGATTGAAGAAAGCTGATGTCGTCCAGCCTTTCTGGAACATCTTTGGTTTTGAGGGTGATTCCTGTGGTTTGGCTTTCCCGGCCTGAAACGTAACTTTGGCTGGGACATGGGAGAAATGTGGTTTGTAACACTGGTGTTTTAGCTGTTGAAAGACAGGCTTCTTAATGGGACTTCTTGGAACGATCACGTCTGGACTAGCTGAAGACACTTTTGGCTCTTTAGGCCTCTGCCTTGTCCCCTAGTAGCAATCACTGGAGACAGAGATTGTGCGTAGCATGGCAAACCCCTCACAGATAGATAATACTTGAGGGCTCACTGTGTTTTCTGGCACTTTAAGTATTTTCAACACTTTCCATCCTCACAACCATCCATAAGTAGTTACTATAATTTTCTTTAACTTTAAATTTTCTTTATTGAAACATAATTTATACATAATAATATAACAGTGTAAGTAAAATATTCAGTTTGAGTTGTGACAAATGTGTATACCCATAACTTTCATATGGTAATCAAGATTTGTAGAATATTTTCCTCAGAAGGTGGAACTGTTATCCTCATATTACAGGGGGACTCCCCTCCCCCGCCCCCATATTCATCAGGGAGCAGGTAACAGAGAAGTGCCTTGTCCAGAGTCCCATGGCTAGGAAGTGATAGAACCAGCTTTGAATCCAGCTACAGGCACTCCCTGGATTATGATTTATTAATCCTTCAAGATTTATTCCACTAAATCTGCCTTCCAGTGGAATTTGTGTGTAAATTGGGCTAGTTAGGCATAGTCTGTAGCATCAGTTAGTCAAATGTCTGTTTTAGTATATTGTATTCTGTTGTATTAATGAAAATCATTAAAGAAACATTTTCAGATTTACTAAAACTTAAAAAAAATACATCATTTTATTGGGGGGTCTTAGAACTCTTCTTATAACAATCCATACGTCAATTATATCATAGGTTGTACATAGGTTGTCATCATTTTCAAAATGTTTTCTTTCTACCCGCCCACTCTTGATAAATTATAAATTATTATTTTCATATCTTACCACCATCCTCTGTCTTCCTTCACCCATGTTTTTGTTGTTTTTCCCTGAGGGGAGTGGTAGGGATGTTATACATCAATCATTGTGATTGGTTCTCCTTTTCTCTCCCTTCTCTCCCCCACCTTCCCCCTACCCTCATTACTGTTCATGAGGAGTTTATCTGTCCTGGATTCTGTGTGTTGAGGGCTCTTATCTGTACCAGTGTACGTGCTCTGGTCTAGCCAGAATTGTAAGGTAGAATTGGGGTCATGATAGTGACGGGGAAGAAACATTAAAGGACGAGAGGAATGTTTTGCGTTTCCTCAGTGTTATGCTACACACTGGCTGACCCATTCTTTCTTTCTGAGGGGATGTCCAGTTGTCTACAGATGAGCTTTGGGCCTACACTCCACTCCCCATTGTTCACATCGATAGATAGGCTGGAAAAGACTCGGTGGCAGTGGTTTTGTTTGTTTGTTTATGGAATGTGTGGTTCACTACCAGAAGAACTTCTTGGTGCCCAGTTGCCATGCTCAGCATTTGGATTAGAGACTCTGTTGAACAGTCCAGGGAAAAAGACTGAACAAAAGTTTTTTAAAGTTTCTTATTAACTTGGAGTTAATACATATATAATTCCATAGTTTAATCACATAAAGCAATATTGTATAATTGCTACCACAACCAGATCGCAGACATTCTTTTTTTTCTTTCTTGACTTCTTTGACAGTCTCCCTTTTAGCTGCCCCTCCCCCATTACTATAACTGCCCGCCCAAACCCTTGTTTTACTTGCTGTCCATGTAGGTTTATCATATACTGAAAACCAGAACAGCATGTAGCACAAGTTCAAGAGTGTGATCTCCCGTGACACAGCACCTCTGATGTACACCTCACTACGAATGAGCAAAAACAACAGAAGATAAAACAAGAACACAGAAAATGGTGAAAAGCAGATCAGGTTCAGCATGCATCAGAGGGGGATTCAACTGCCAAAGTGTTAACTGTTCAGCAGATATATGCCTTTGATCTTCTGTCTTCCTCTCTCCAGTTCCCTCTGTTTAGTAACCAACCCCCATCCCTTCATTGTGGACAGAGGGGGTTCACTGGAGGCTTATTTTTTATGTAGTTCCCACAAATGAATCTTGAGCTCCTACTGTCACCCGTAGCCTTCTGCAAACTGGCGATGCTAGTAGCTCCCCTCCCCTCCCCTCTGCTCCCTTCCCCTCCCCTCTTTTTGTACCCTCAGAGAACCAGCACTCCTGTGACTATTTCTGACAGGTTATCTGTCTTGATTTTTGTGTACAGCACAATCTTAAATATGCAAATGAACTTTTGCAAATCTAGCATGGTTAATGAGGTAAAACAAATAGAAAGCATAACAGTAAGGGAAGGAAATATTCAGGAACTAGAGGTTAATTATGTAGTTCATCAGTGCCGTACTGCACCCTGAATTTATCATTCATTCTTTGGCCCTTCTGAGAGGGACTGCCTAATTATTGTTTTTTCTGCTCATGTTTTTTCCCCTCTTAAATCATCCTAGTGGGAGCTCTTACAGATATTATAACAATTCATAATTCAGTTAGAGCAAGCAATTATATAATTGCTGCCATCAACATTTTCAAAACATTTTATTTCTTCTTGAACTGTTTTTCATTAGCTCTTCTTTATCCCCTCTTTTCCCCAAGCTACCCCCCAGGAACTCTTATTATTATAACAATTATTGTTGCCATATCATATATTCTCCATTGGGTTTGTTACCTACAATTCTGTTATTCAGTCCCCTCAAGTGGGGTTATACAGTCAGCATTGCTATCGCTTCTCCCTTTACCCCTTCCATTCCCTCTTGTCCTGTATCCTCAGGGAATCATTATTCACATTTCTATTTCTGAAGGGTTTATCTGTCTGGAATTCATACATTGAATGACTTAATACAAATGAACATGCACAGGTCTCACAGATTTAGTGAGGTAGAACTAAGACCCTAATAGTAATGGGAGGAAATACTAAAGAGCTAGAGGATATTGATGTGTTTGATCAGTGCTATTGTGCACCTTGGATATGTCACCCTATTCCATGTGTCTCTTCTGTGAGGGACTGTCCAATTATCTTACAGGTGGGCTTTGGGTCCCCACTACATTCATTACCCTTTAGAGCCATTTGGTTGTGTGTTCTTGAACCTCTTATACCTCTCCCCATCGACACCTCGTGACCTCACAGGCTGGTATGCTTCTTCCATGTGGGCTTTGTTCTTTCCCTATAGATGGCTGTTTAACTGCAAGCTTTTCTTTGGGGGGGGGGGGGCATCACTGCCCTCTGGTGGTGGAAGTAGGAGGCCAGCCTTGCTCCTGGAGAGCTGCTGCTCTCCAGGATTTGAACCTCCAACCCAGTGGGCCACAGTCCTGCGCACAGCCACTACACCACCGGGGCTCAGCCCTTAACTACAAGTTTTTAAGACCCCCAGACACTATAGATTTTTTTCAGCTGTGCCCACCCCAGGCAAATGTTGTGGGCTAAACAATGCAGTACGGCTGAAAGGGAGTTATTATTATTAATCATTTTATTATTAATCATTTATAGCTTTTGATAGCTGGGCACATCACCTTCCTTGACCACATCTGCTTATGCACCTATTTAGTCTTCAGCAATCATGTCAGAAAGGTATCAGATAATGCCACATTATTAGAATAGGTCATTCTTGTACTGCGGCAAGATTTAAATAAAAGCACAAAGTCCAATTGCTTCTGGCTGCATATGCAAATCTATACGTATATAAACAAATACGCATTCTTTTTTTTTTTTTACCTCTTACCTCCCTAATGTGTTTACCCATCATTTACTTCTCAACAGACATAACCAGAAAAACCACACCCTCCTCACCATCAATTTTAAATACATGCTATTCTTCTGTACCCCTCCTTGGTGGCTTCTCACTTTCCTCCCCCTCCTCCTCCCCTCTCATTGCCTCACCCCCCCACCACAGGCCACGGACCCATCAGTTCACTTGCTGTCTCTGTAAGATGGCTGTACTGTGTATCTTGTATAGCTAAACACCAAACAAAAACAGATAGTCACATGTCTAACAGGGATCATGGCATAGTACAAACAATTATCTCTGTGTTATATATAGGGAAAGACATGTTATAAACCATCCACCCTGACCCCATTTCCTTCAGGTTTACCTATCCCAGGTCCTGCTTGTCTAACAACGCATACGTTTCCCTTTTAATCTTCATCCATGAATCTATAAGGCAAACATCCTATAAGAAGACCATGCTGCTATTCTAAAGGCATATGAGAGGGAGGGAAAAGATGGCTTTCAGCACAGGTGCTATCTATATCTCATGTTGATGGCAAATGAATAATTGGGCTTGATCTGGCTTTTGTGAGACTCTAGTCCTCAGCCCAGGAACTATGTCTTGTGCCCATTTCCCCTCATGCCCGCTCTTCGGTTTGAACTTAGGCCAGTAGACTCATGCTGTGCTTGTCCTTTTGTGCTTGGCTCTCTTCACTCAGCATAATATCTTCCAACTCTTCCCATGAGATGAGGTTTTTCATAGTGTCCTCACTACTTTTTAGGAATGCATAGTATTCTATTGTGTGTATACACCAGAGATTTTTTTTACCCATTCATCTATTGATGGGAATTTAGGCTGTTTCCAGTTTTTTCCAATTGTAAGCTGCACAGTGATGAACACTGGAGAGCGGATGTCTGGTTGTGGTTTGTTTCTTATTTCTTCTGGGTATAAGCACAGTAGTGGAATTGCTGGGTCATATGGTAGCTCAACTTCCATCTGTTTTAGGTATTGCCAAATCATTTTCCACAGTAGCTGTATGTATGGACAATCCTGCCAGCAGTGAATAAGAGTTCCCATCACCACACCCCCTCCAACATTTGTTGCTTTCTGTTATTTTGAATTGGGCTATCCTGTGGGTGTTAGCTGGTATCTCATAGTTATTTTGATTTGCCTTTTTAATGATCAGGAGCATTTTTTCATCTGTTTATTGGCCATTTGGATTTCCTCTTTCTGTTCTTTTGTCCCCCTCTTCTGTGGGCTATTCATTTTTTTCTTAACGTAAAAGTTCAGGATTCTGTAGATTTTAGTGATAAGCTCTTTGTCCATTATGTCATTACTGAACATCTTTTCCCGGTCTGTGGGCTCTCTTATTACTCTCTTGATGAAATTCCTGGATGTACACAAATACTTTATCTTTAGTAGGTTTCACTTGTCTATTTTATCTTCCTCTAGGTATAAATTTTTCATTATTTCTGATAGGTCATATATTCCCTGTGCTAGGGTTCTTAGCTTTGTCCCAATTTTCTCATCAGTGATTCCGATAGTTTTGGGTTTTACCTCAAGGTCTGTGATCTACCTTGAATTTGTTCTTGTGTATGGAGTGAGGTAATGGTTTTGTTTCATTCTTCTGCAAACTGATACCCAGTTTTCCCAGCACCATTTGTTAAAAAGGGCATCTGTTTCCCATTTGATATTGTGGGAGCCTTTATCTAGGCTGGTGTTTTTATTTCTGGATTTTCTGTTCTTATCCATTGGTCTGATAATATATCATTATACCAATACCGTGATGTTTCACAACTGTGGCTTATAATAAGTTTTGAAGTCAGATCAGGCAAGCCCGCCCACTTTGTTCTTCATGAGGATGTCTTTGCCAATCCTTGGCTTCTTCCCTTTCCATTTGAAGCTGGTAGTTTGTCTTTCCATTTCTTTGACAAATGATGTGGGAATCTGTATCAGGATTGCATTGAATTTACGTAGTGCCTCGGGCAGCATTGACATCTTTACAATATTGAGTGTGCCGATTCATAAGCATGGGCTATTTCTCCATTTGTGAAGGTCTCTTTTGGTTTCTTGTAAAAATGCTCCCAAATTTTCTTCATACAGATCCCCTTTTTTTGGGGGGGGGAAGGGGGGCTTAGGTATAGCCTTAGATATTTTAATTTAAGCTTGACTATTGGGAAAGGTACTACTTTCTTGATCTCTTTTCCTGCAGTCCTATCAGTGGTATGTAGCAACCCAGTTGACTTCTGCTCATTATTCTCTGCCATATTCCTCTATTGCTTCCAGCAATCCTATTGTGGAGCCTTTGGGGTTCTCAATATATAAAATCTTACCATCTGCTAATAATGATAATTTCACTTCTTCTTTCCCCAAATATATATCTTTGAGATCCTTCTGTTGCCTTAGAGCTAAGACTTCCAGGATGATGTTGAAAAGAATTGAAGGAAAGGGGCAGCACTGCCGGGTCCCCTTTTTGTCTTTTCTCCATTAATTATAAGGCCAACTAATTTGGTGGCTAAAGTTTATGGCTTTTTTAATGTTGAACCATCCCTGCATCCCTGCTGTGAATTCCACTTGGTCATGATGAATTATTTGGGGAAAACAGTGAACAGAATCTAAAATACTTATAGACTCTCAACTTCCTGGAGCTAAGGAGAGTAAATAAATCCCTGAAACTATTATCCTGAGATAATCTTCACGCCTTAAACCAGAAAAATATTCATATATACAAAATCACATTTGCCAGTTCACTTTTTGCATAGATGTACAATTTACGGCCAGTACTTGTCATAATTGGCTATATAACCTCACCTGTAATCAATGTGATTTTTCTTTTACTTTTTTTGTGTGTTTGATTTTCTATCACTATTAACAACCCGTCTCTTTTTGAGTCTTTGCTTTTAAGTCTTATAGGTATTGTTAATATATAGATAATCCATGGTTGAAACTAGGCTTAACAGTCTTGCTTTGCTTCTTCTTTTAGGAATTTTATGATTCTACTTTGTACATTTAGGCCCTTAATCCTTAAAAAAAAATTTGTTGTTGTTGTTGTTGTTTTTTGGGCATCACTGTCTCTGGTGGTCATGGGCGCTACCCAGTGCTGCTCCTGAGAGCCACCGCTGGATTTGAACTGCCAAGCCCGTGGACCGCAGTCCTGCACTCAACCACTTACACCACCGGGACTCAGCCCACCTCCCCAATTTTTTTTATAGTTCACAGCATGGATTCTATTTCATTTTTCTATTTGTGGAAATCCAGTTTTCTCAGCATCATTTATTGAAGAAACTTCTCATCTAATGAATCTGACCCTCTTCTCAAAAATCGGTTGATCATAGGTATGGGTTTATTTTAAGACTTACTCCTATTCCCTTTATCAGTCTATTGTTACACCAATATGAAGCGGTTCCTCTCCACCCCCCCCCCCCACGCCCCGCTGTTATATAGTATGTTTTCAGATTAGGAAGTGTGAGTCCTCCTACTTTAGTCTTCTCTATTGGCATTGTTTTACCTCCTTAGGACCACTTAACAGTTCACATAAGTTTGAAGATTGGATTTTTATTTCTTTTAAAAAAAGGCTGTGGGATAGGAACTGGAAACATGGGGAATCCAGGACAGATGATCCCTTGAGGACCAGTGTTGAGAGTGGCAATACTGGGAGGGTGGTGGGAATGTGGGGTAGAAAGGGGGAGGCTATTATAAGGATCTACATTTAACCTCCTCCCTGGGGTACAGACAGCAGGGAAGTGGGTGAAGGGAAACATCGGGCAGTATAAGATAAGATAAGATAATAGTAAGTAATAACTTATCAAGGGTTCATGAGAGAGGGGGGGTAGGATAGAAGGGGGAAATTAAGGAGCTGATACCAAGGATTTAAGGAGAAAGCAAATGTTTTGAGACTGATGAGGGCAACAAATGTACAAATGTGCTTGACATACAATGAATATATGTATGGGTTGTGATAAGAATTATATGAGCCTCCAATAAAAAGATTAAAAAAAAGACCATAGAAATTTTGATTGGGATTGTATTGAATGTATAAATTACTTTGAGTAGTACTGGCATCTTAACAATATTAAGGCTTCAAATCCATCAACATAGAATATCTTTTTATTGGTTTAATTTCTCTTAGATTCTGTTGTAGATGGAATTACTCACCTACTTTCT
>PVJH01024637.1:0-32729 GCA_004026705.1 Nesogale talazaci
TGAAACCCAAATGGAAGCTGAGCAAGATAGTGGAACAAGAAGAAAGTAAATGGAAATAGAAGAAGGAACTGGGGGAAATTGGGCATTTATAGAGGTTCAAATACAGATATGTATGTGGGTGCATATATTTAATGTGTGACGATGGAAAAATAGATCAATGTGCATATACTTATATGGTTAGTAGTAGGACAGCAGATGGGCATTGGACCTCCACTCATATATTTTCTCAGTGCAAGAACATTTTGTTCAACTAAATTGTCATTCCAAGGTGCTCACCTTAACAACACGATCACTGAAGACAAATGTGTGTGTAAGCAAAGGTGGTGAAGAAAGTTGATGGTGCCCAGCTTTCAAAAGATATGGTGTCTGGAGCCTTAAAGGCTTGAAAGTAAATAAGCAGCCATCTAATTCAGAAGCAACAAAGCCCACATGGACGAAGCATACCATCTTGTATCAAAGAGATCATTTATCAGGCTTCAAGAACTAAAAAGCATAATATTGCATGCTCACTTTCCTGATATGATCGCTGACGACAAATGTATGCATAAGCAAATGTGATGAAGAAAGCCAATGGTGCCTGGCTATCAAAAGATATAGTGCCTTTTAAAGACCTGAGTAAACAAGCAGCCATCCAGCTCAAAAGCAGCAAAGCCCATATGGAAGAAGTACACCAGCCTGTGTGACCATGAGGTGTTGAAGGGATACGGTGTTAGACATAAAGAACTAAAATTATGTCATTATCAATGAGGGAGAGTACAGATTGGCAACCCAAAGCCCCTCAATAGGTGAACCTCCTCTTACAGAGATGTTGCAGGGAAGTGATGAGCCAGTTAAGGTGCAGTATAGTAACAATGAAATATGCAACTTTCATCTAGTTCTCAAATGCTTCCTCTCACCCACTATCATGATCCCAATTCTACTACACAAATCCAGCTAGACTAGGGGATGTACAGTGAAGTTGGAAACATGAGGAATTTAGAATAGATGATCCCTCTGGACTAGTAGTCGGAGTGGTGATACTAGGAGGGTGGAGGGATGGTGGAATAGAAAGGAGGAACCAATTTCAAGGATCTACATGTATTCTCCTCGCTGGGGCACAGACAACAGGGAAGTGAGTGAAGGGACACATTGGACAGTGTACAGTATGAAAAGATAATAACAATTTGTAAATTACTAAGGGTTCAGGGGGAGGGGTTAAGGAAGGGAAATATAGGGAGCTGATACTGGGAGCCTGGGTGGAGGGAGGATGTTTTGAGAATGATGATGGCAATAAGTGTGCAAATGTGGCCTGCATACAATTAATGTAAGTATGGGTTGTGATGGGAGTTGTATGAGCCCCCAATAAATGTTTAACTTAAAAAAAGAGGGAGGGGATGGAGGAACTTATATCAAGGGCTCAAGTGGAAAATATTTCAAAATGAATATGGCAGTATGTGTACAAATAGGCTTGATAAAGATGTTGTATCGAATGTTTATAAGAGCCTTCAATAAAATAATTGAAAAAAAAAAAAAAAGAACCCACAACAAAACCAGCCTTACAAAAATTCTGAAGGGAGTTTTTTGGACAGAGAATTATCAAGAACAGACAGCAAACTAAAATCATAGATGACACAAATTCATACTGTGTAAGCAGTATACAAAGTGAAAATAAGCCATTCAATTCAAAATAAGAAACAACAGTTAATTTTCCAAAGTAAAAGCAACAACAACAAAGTAATAGAGGAACAAAATAGATATTAAACAGAAGATAGTGAGTATTTCACTACAGAAGAGGTAGCAAACTATCAAAAACATGGAAAATAACAGAAAAATCAAACTGACCTCAAAGAAAATAGTAAATCTTGACTAGAAATGAGGAAAACCACAAAATCTTGTTAAACAGTAAGATAAACTAAAAGCCATCTGAATTGGTAAAACAAACAAACAAACAAAAAACTCTATATTATGTAATCCTATATGTAAATTAAATAAAAATTCTCAAGCCTAATAAAAAATTAGGCAACATAGAAGACTGCAAGATCAACACATAAATATCAATTGGATTCTCATGTATTAAAGAAGAAGACTCTGAAAGAGGAATTAAAAGAATAATATATTTAATGACAATTGAAAGATAAATATTTTAAAATATAGCTAGAGAAACAAAAGATTCATACAAAGAAAACTATAAAACATATCTATAAGAAACTAAGAGAGGTTTACATATTGGAAACTGTCTCATGATTGTGGATAGCAAGATTTAATATACAGAAAATGTGACAATATTTATGGAAATCAGTCTGTAAATTAAATGCAATTCTGATTCAAGTCCGAGCAAAATGCTTCAAAGAAATGGAAAAACTAATTGCTAAATTCATAAGAAAAGGACAGAAACTTAGGATAAATCAATTGCTACTATAAAACATAAACAGAGTAGGAGAGTTTGATTCTTTGATATAAAAATGTATTATACAGCCACGATAAACAAAATATCCTGGTGCATATTTGTGTATCTGCAGCAATAGATATGTAGATCCCAAAATACAACCAAGCACATATTGACATCTGATTTTTCCCTCATTATATCTTTTTTTAAATCATTTTTGGAGGACTCATACAACTCATCACAATACATACATACATACATTGTGTCAAGCATATTTGTACATTTGTTGTCATCATCATTCTCAACACTTGTTTCCTACTTGAGACCTTGGTATCAGCTCCTCTTTTTTCTCCTCCCTCCTCACTACCCCCTCCCTCATGAACCCTTGAAATTATATAAATTATTGTTATTTTATCATATCTTACACTTTCCAATGTTTCCCTTCACCCACTTTTCTATTGTCCATACTCCAAGGATAGGGTTATATGCAGATCCTTGTAATTGGTTTCCCCTTTCTCCTTCAGCTTCCCTGCACCCTCCTGGTATCACCACTCTCACCACTGGTCCTAAAGGACCAGTCTGTTCTGTAGTCCCCATGTTTCCGGTTCCTATCCCTATCAGTATATCCTCTGGTCTAGCTGAATTTGTGAGGTAGAATTGGGATTGTGATAGTGGGGGTGGGGGAAACATACAACTTTCCTCTAGTTCTTAGACACCTGATTTTTAACACAGGGCTAAAACATTAAGTGAGGAGCAGATAATCTATTCAATAAATGATATTGAAAAAAATGGATCTCCATCTGCAAAAGAAGGGAGCAGGACTCATAGCTCACACCATGCACACAAGTGAATTCAAGATGGATTAAAGACCTAAATAAAAATTCTGAAATGGGGGCGGGGTCTACAAATTTAAGGACGCTTAAGGAGTTCCGGCTGCACTGTGATTACTCATTGGGCTGCTATCCATATGGTCAGTAGTTTGAAACCACCAGAGCCGTTCCACGGGAAAATGACTGAGCTTCCTCTGCCATAAACAGTTACCGTTACTGAAACCTACAGCGGGGGTTGTTATGGATCAGCATTGACTTGATGGGAGTGAGTTTGAGATGTTTAATGTACCATAAATATATCACCCAACATGATGAGAAACATTCACATGATGGAAAACAACATAGAGAACGGGGCCTTTCAAAAATGCAGCGTTTATGTACATCAAAAGATTTCATGAAAAAGGTAAAAAGAGAATCCACAGATGGAAAAAAATATTTGTCAGTGATAGATCAAATAAAAAACTACTTTCAAAAATCCATAGAAAACTGTGGCACCATAAAAAAAGAAAAGCACAAATAGCAATAAAAACTGGACATAAAATATGAATAGATAACTTATTAAAGATAACTTTCAGGTAACCAACAATCAGATGAAAAAATGTTAGCAATCATTAGCTATATGAGAAATACAAATTGGCTGTAAGAAAAAGCAAATACAAGATACCACCTCACAATTAGCAAAATTCAACAAAACAGAAAATAAAAAATGCTGGAGAGAATATGGAGCTATTAAAACAGTTATACATTGCTGATGGGAATGCAGAATTGTAGAGTTCTATGGAAAATATAATGGCGCTTCTTTAAGATTATGTGGATGGACACTGCATGACCTTTCAACTCTCTGGTATATACAAGAAAGAAAGAAAGAAAGAAAGAAAGAAAGAAAGAAAGAAAGAAAGAAAGAAACACAGATATATCTAGATGTATGTTTATTGCAGAAATTTCTATAACAGCAAAAAGATGGGAACATCGAAAAACAAGACTGGAAGAATGCGTAAATAAACTCTGGCACATGCAAACAATGAATTGTTGTACATTCCTTAAAACAAACAATGGTGAGACTTGTCAAACACCTTATGGAGTGAATTTCAAGGTATTATATTCAACGGATTTAGTCAGTCTTGTAAAGATAAATGTTTCACGGCACCATCAGTATTATTATGTGTTAGTCTGGGTAGACTAGAGAGACAAATCCAGGGAGATTCATGTGTATATGAGAATGTTTTACATAAAGGGTAATTGTACGTTAAGAAAGTGTCCCAACTCCAGTCCAAGCCCATAAATCCAATATTAGCCCATATGTCCAATACCAAACTATAAAGTTCACTTCAGACTAATGAAGCTCATGCAGTGACGCCAAATGCAGTACAATCACAAGCCGATGTGTTCAGAGACTTTGGATCTAGTGGCAGTGTAAGCATCTCAGAGCTGGCAAGCGTCTCCCCATGGCTTCTTCAGCGAAGGACACTAGTTTAATTTCATGTGTCTTTTCAGTAGCATGTCTTCCAGGGAGTGAGCTGAGAGAGACAAGTGTCTCCAGCCTTCAAGGAGGAAAATATAGGAGTTCATAGAATTCTCAGGAGAACGCCATGCCTACACAGAGGTCTCAATGGTTACATCTTGTTTGATAGGTTAGATTCCATCCCTTCACTCATAATCCTCAAATTGACAAATGGTTATATCACTACCACATATTATTATTTTAGATGTGCAGTCTTATTTATTTAAAGCCCTCACTTTTTGGGGGGCTCTGACAGCTCTTATAGCATTCCATACATCAATTGTATCCAGCATATCTGTACATATGAGGCCGTCATCATTTTCTAAACATCTATATTTTATGTGAGTCCTTTGTATCAGTTCCTCTTTTTTCTCTCATTCCCTCATCCTCCCACCCTCATGAACCCTTGATAAATAATAAATTATTATTATTTTCATATCTTACACTGATCACTATCTTCCTTTTCCCATGTTTCTGTTGTTTGTCTCCCTTGGGGACCAGAGAGAATGTTATTGGTCAATCATTGCAATCTGTTCTCCTCACCCCCCTTGTATCGAGAATCCCACTTCTGTTCTAGAGGGGTTTATCTGATCTGAATTTTGTGTGTCTTAAGCTCTTATTTGTAGCAGTGTACATGCCAGGGTCTAGCCAGAACTGAAAAGTTAGACAGGAGTCTTGATAGTGGGGTTCTTTCCTCTGAAAGAACCAGAGGAATATTGGTGTTTCATGAGTACTATGCTGCACCCTTGTTGACTCATCCCTTCCATGTGACCCTTCTGTGAAGGGATGTCCTATTGTTTACAAGTGGATTTGGGGTCTCTTCTCTTACATATCTTTGTTCTTGTTTTTGGTCTTCTGATGTCTGTTACCTGTACCATCTACACCTTATGATCACACGGGTCAGTGTGCTTGTTCTTCTGTGCTTGCTTAACTTTAACCCTGTAAGACCTCAGATTTTAAACCTTGTACTAGTCAGGCACCATCAGCTTTCTTCACCACTTTTGCTTGTGTACCTGTATTAGTCTGGGTAGACTAGAGAAGCAAATTCATAGACGTGCATATGGATATAAGGGAAAGGTTTATGTGCAAGAGAAATGGAACATTGAGAAAGCATCCCAAGCCAGCCCAGTTCAAAGTTATAAGTCCGATGTAAGTCCATATGTCTGAAACCAGTCTATAACGTCTCCTTCAACTCATGAAGTTGCAGGCCAGTGGGTTCAGAGTCCCAGTGCTGACAGATGTCTCCCCATGGCTCCTCGCTTCCAGGGCTCAGGATCCATCAATAGCATCCAGTGGTGGAAGAAGCAACTCAGCGCTGGCAGGGAAATCCATGTGGCTTCTCCAGATTCAGAGATCTGGTTCCATCAGGGTAAGGCTTCTCCTCCGACTCCTCCAGCTCTTCGGACGCTGCCATCTTGTCTTGTTCATAGATCTTGGTTTTGGATACTGACTCCCAACAACTGAGGCCTCTCATGTCCACAAGGGAAATATCATGAGATTTCCCAGAAGTCTCAGGAGAAAGTCATGCCCACACGGAGGCCTCATTGGCTACTCAGTGGCTAAACTGACATCAAGCATAAGACCACCACACATCCCTTTTGCCTTCAGCAATTGAGTCAGGAGGGTGAGCATCACAGAATGCCAAGTTGTTAGAACAAAGTATCCTTGCATTGGGGAAGGACTTGATCAGAGACCCAAAATTTACTCATTTCCTCTATGTATTGCCATATAAATATATGTACCTAGGTCAATTCCTCTTGTTTATGTATTAATATATTTACATATACATGGGCTGAGCCCTGGTGGAGTAGTGGTTGTGCGTGGGATTGTGGCCCACTGGGACGGAGGTTCAATTCCAGTAGTGGGGCTGGGCCTCCTACTCCCACCATCAGAGAGCAGTGATGCCCCAAAATATATATACATATATATTTACATATACACACCTATGTTTATACTTTGATCTATAGCTTTGCTTCCTATATATTTCCTCGGTTAACTTTTACCTTCCTCCTGGCTCATTCATCATGCTCACCCTTCTTCTGCTTCTGAGTAATTCCTCTCACCTAGATTGTTGCTGTTCCAACCCCATCAGGATGTCTATATCCTTCTTGTGGTTGAATTTAGTTCCCTATTTGTACCCCTGCCTGTGGCACTGCTTGCTTATCACTCCCCGCCCCCTCCCCACCCAATCCTTCAGGTCTCATTGCTTTCTCCTGGGGCTTGCCCCTTATGCCTATCTTAAATAGGTAGGCAAAGCAACAATAACAGAGACTAACTAAAAGAAAAGATAAAAGAAAAAAGAATTAAAAACAAAACAAAGAGAAGCAAAAAACTGAAAATACACACTATGACTATTTCCCTAATCATCTTTGCGGGTGGGGCTTCAAGGAATGCCGCTCCTAGCCTGAAGTCACTTTGGGAGTTCTTCATGGACACTGCGGGTTGCTTTGCTCCCATTGTTGATCTCTTATGTTCCCTTCTTGGTTTGCCCCCACTGTGTGTGTGCGCGGGGGTTGGGGGTGGGGAGTTGTTCAGACTGCACTAACTTCCTGCCCCATGTCGCCAGTGTTGTCCTCTGTCTCAGTAGGCTCCAGTGAGGGGGCATCATGTCCACAGTTGTTGTAGACCATACAAGCCTCTTTGTACCTGAGTGGCTCCATGCGGGGATATAGTTATCAGGGCTTGGTGTGCCAGTAAAGGGTCTAGTTCCTCACTCTCTTTATCCTTCTTGGTTTGATTTTGTATGATCCTGGCAGGCCACCTGTGACAGGTAGCTTTGTTGTGTCATCATGGCCAAAGAAGAGAGGCAGGTTTGTTGTAACAACATGGACAATGAATACATGTGAGATCAATTGAAGGATGGAGATATAAATGGCTGGGCCTCACCCTTTCTCTCTTGCTCTGGAATCTTTGGACCAGTTTACCCTATCTCTCAATCTGCAAACTACACTAATCCGTGGACTGTGTTCCTGAGTTCAGGTTCCTTCAAGCCCTGCTTCGCCATGCTTCTAGAATATACATCTCTTGAGCTGGGACCTGTCAGATCCTGTCATCTGCCTTACTGTTGGTGATCTGTCTTGCTGTTTGCTGCCTATGGCTGGAAAGCTTGAATTGCTCTACAGAGGACTACCCAGATGCCCTCAAGACTCGAAGGACTGCTAGTGTATTAACTCTGTCATGCAAGTGAGTTGCATGGAGCCATTTGTACTGCTTTATAGATTAGTTAACTATTTATTTCTTATGTTATATATATTTCTATTTATATAAATATATAGAGAGAATTATTAATATCCTGGTTTTGTTTCTCTAGAGAACCCTGTCTAGCACACCACCTGCTTAGATGCTTAGATCCAGCCTTGGTCTAGCTTGAGGTGATCTGTTTTAACATCACAATGGAATGCAGCTTTGCAAGTGGCCTTAGAGAAATTTTTGTTTAAACTACAATTCTACCTTTAACAAGAGATGGTCTAAGTCTCTCTCTCAGGGCAAAAGTGTCCACTTCCCTCCCCTGTCAGAGGGCAAGCTGGAGAGGAAATCCAGGAATGGGATCATAAACCAAAGTGCCAGAAACTTTACCTACATATACTTTTGTTTAACTTCTATCAGTACCACTTTAGTGATGTATGCATTTTAACTTGTCTTTTCTTCTGCTTTCTGTATTCTATCTTCTCCAAATAATATAAAGAAGATCAGCCAGGAAAAAAAGGAGCCTCCCTTTGGACATTTCCAGCTCAGATGAGTCTGATAAAAATAAAGCTTCCATAATTGTGATGGGTAGGTTTGTTATGCCAAGATGGCTACAGGAGATTGGTAGGTCTGTTGTGACGGCACAGCCAATGAACACGCAGGATGAATTGAAGGGCAGAGATAAGAAGGGCTCAGTGAGTGCTGCCCTCTCTCTTGCTTCCGGATCTTCGGACCAGAGAGCTGCCTTGTTCGTCCTGTACCTCGACCTCCAAGCAACACTACCCATGGGACACCTAATTGTGGACTGTGTTGCTGTGAGTTGAGGATCCTTCAAGCCCTACTTCGCCACGCTCCTGGGATATACATCTCTTGAGCTGGGGACTGTCGGACTCTGTCATCTGGCTGACTGTTGGCAACCTGCTCTGCTGTTTGCTGCCTGTAACCAGGTAGCCTGGATTGCTCTACAGAGGACTTACTCAGCTGCCCTCAAGATTTGAAGGACTGCCAGTCTTCTAGTTGCCTCATGCAAGTGAGTTGCACCGAGCAATCTGTATTGTTTTATAGTTAACTGTTTCTTTCTTATTTTATATACCTTTCTCTCTATATAAATATATAAAAAGAATTACTAGTGTCCTGATGTTTATTCCTCTAAGAGAACCCTGCCTGACACAGTAATCCTAATTAGACATTATAATGGTCTTCTTTTAGCTGAACCCACAACACATACTTTGGGCTGGCGAGGGAGATGTATCAGTTTGGGTCTAATTGGGGCAGACCTGTAGACTTCTCTCTGTTCGTGAGTTGCTGTGTGGTTATGTTGCCTTCAAGGTCTGGCACTCTGTGGTGGGGTTTGCCCTCATACTCTCATTTCTGTGGTGGTATGAACAATGCCCTCCACCTGGGTAGACTAGTGCCTTGCTCCCTCAATTCCATCACCTTCCTCTCCCCCACACCCCATCCCTTTCCTCCTGCCTTTCCCCTTCTTTGTGTTGGGATGACATGTACATCCTTGAGCTTGTTCTGTCTCCCACCTGATTGTCTGTGTTTCAACCCTTATAGTGTGAGTTAAGTGATTTTTACTTTATAGCTACTGTGCTGATTATATGTCCCTCAGTGAACTCATATTGTACTTGTCCCTTTGTGATTAGCTAACTCTGTTTAGCATAATTTACTCCAACTCTTCTCATGAGAAGATGTGATTCATGCAATCCTGATGTCTTTTCAGTGATGCATAATTCTCTATTATGTTTATGTGCCAGAGTTCACTAATCCACTCATCTATCAAAGAGTTAGGATGTTTCCAAATCTTTGTGGTTGTGAATTGCGCCACTATAAGCTTTAGAGTGCAGATGACTGGCCATGATCTATTTCTTACCTCTTCTGGGTATATGCCCAGTAGAGGACTAAGATAACTCAGTTTCCATCCATTTTAATGATCTCCAGATCACTCACCACAGTGGCGAAACATTTCTATCAGACAACCAGCGTTGGAAGAGAGTTTCTATCTCACCACATACCCTCAGTATGTGTTATTCTTTGGTTTTCTGATTTTGGCTATCCTCATGGATGTTAAGTGGTATCTCATGGTTGTTTTAATTTGCATTTCTTTGCTGGCTAATGATCCGGGGCACTTTCTCATATGTTTATTGGCTATTTGGGTCCCCTCACTCATAAAAGTATAGGTCTTTTGCCCACTTCCTCTGGAGGTTAACTGTTTTCTTGTTTTTGCAGGATAAGAAGGTACTCTAGATTTTTGTAATGAGCTTTTTGTCTATTGTGTACTAAAATTGCTCTCCTAGTCTGTGTGTTCTCTTGTTACTCTCTTGGTGAATTCTTTCAATGCACATGGGTGTTTTATCCTTAGTAAATCCCACTTATCAATTTCAGTTTCATCTCTGTGTGTTCATCATTATTTTTAAGAGTGGAACAAAGAAAGAAAGCAAATGGTTTTCATACCAAAGGATACAGTTTAGAAGATTATGAGGAGGATGCAAACAGGGAAGGGACAGAGAGGGAAGATGGGAGGAAAAACAGGAGAAGGGAAATAAAAAAGAAATAGCCATATATGGGGGTTCACTGTTCCAATGTGAAAAATTATGCTACTACATACAGTATGTTCTTCTTTGTCGATACTTCACTCCACAAACAAAAGGGAAAAATATTTTTTTAGAGAGAGAAAAAAAGGATACATCTCAACAATCTTCCAGTTTCCAGATCTAAACACAGAACTAAGATATTGTGAAAGGATAAAAAATAAAATTGAAACTGACTTCAATTCTTTTATAACATATAAGTTAGTTTCATGGAAGAAAAAAAAGGCTCAGTAGAACCATTGATTTCTGCTGTGGTGCTGATTCATACTAAATCTCACAGACATGAAATTAAGATCTATTTACTTGTTGAACTTTTTCTTCTTTCTTTTTGCCCCACTTTGAGGGAAGAGATGAATAAAAAGACAGAAATCTTCTGTAATAATCCTATTTTTAGATAAAGAGCATTCAGTTTGAAGGAGTCCCCACAATGGTTAAAATACTTGACTACTAACTGAAGAGTTGACAATTTAATCCCACCAGACACTCTGCATGAGAAAGATGCGGAAGCTTGCTTCTCTAAAGATTCAGTCTTGATACTTTATGGGCAGTCCACTCTGCCTTTCAGGGTCACACTGAGTGGGAATTGACTTGACAGGACTCTGGTTTGGTGTCCATTTTGAATTAGAAAGGTGACAATGTGGTGTTAACAAACCCAGGGACAAGGAAACAACAAGTAATCCAAAATTGGTGGCCAAAAAACATCAAAACAAAAACAAAACAAGACCACCAGAGGGCAGTGATGCCCCAAAACAAACAAACAAAAACAAAACAAAAACAAAATTGGTGGCAATGAGGGTGCATGAAGAGTGATAGGGCTTGATCTAGGGCAATGTAACTGAGAGCAACTACTGAAATCCACTTGAAGGCTGAGCATGATCGTAGGACAAGAGGAAATTAAAAAGGAAATAGAAGAAAGAACTAGGAGGCAAAGGACATTTATAGAGATCTAAATACAAGCATGTGCATATGTAAATATATTTATATATGATGATGGGGAAATAGATATATGTGCATATATTTATAGGTTTAGTATTAAAGTAGCAGATGGACCTTGGGTCTCCACTCAAGTACTCCATTAATGCAAGAAAACTTTGTTGTACTAACCTGGCATTCCATGATGCTCACCTTTCTGGGATAATCACTGAAGACAAATGGGTGCATAAGCAAATGTGGTGAAGAAAGTTGAGATATGTGTTGGTCTGGGTAGACTAGAGAAACAAATTCATAAACATTCATATGAATATAAGGGAAAGGTTTATATACAAGAGGAATGGAACATTAAGAAAGCATCCCAATACAGTCCAGTCCAAGGTCATAAGTCCAATATTAGCCCATATGTCTGGGATAATAACATCTTCTTCCAACACATGAAACATGTGCAATGACACCAGGGCAATCACAGACTAGTGGGTGCATAGTCTTGTGTGTCCAGTGGCAGTAGAAGCATCCCAGCTATGGCAGGAGTCTCCCCATGGCTCCTCGTTTCAAGATCC
This sequence comes from Nesogale talazaci, assembly GCA_004026705.1. Classification (NCBI taxonomy): domain Eukaryota; kingdom Metazoa; phylum Chordata; class Mammalia; order Afrosoricida; family Tenrecidae; genus Nesogale; species Nesogale talazaci. The sequence continues at coordinate 11,970 of PVJH01024637.1, forward strand.
ATCACCAGTATCCATTGGCAGTAGAAGCAGCTCAGCGCTGGCAGGGGTCTCTCTGGCTTTTCCAGCTTCAGAGGTCTGGTTCCATCAGGGTAAAGCTGTGTGGCTTCTTCTCCGGCTCCTCCAGTTCCTTGGTCTCTTTCATCTTGTCTTGTCAGTAGAGCATCTCCCAACAACTGGGGAGATGATCTCTCATGTCCACAAAAGACATCTTGTGAGACCTCCCAGAATTCTCAGAGAAAACCATGCCCACAAAGAGGTCTCATTGGCTATCTCCAGATTGACAGACTAGACTCCACCCCTAGATTCCCAATCATGAAATTGACACACGAGTACATGACTTATAGCATCTTTTGTCTTAAAGGCTTGAAAGTAAACAACCGACCATCTAAATGAGCAGCAACAAAACTCACATGGATGAAGCACATTAGCCTGTGTGATCATGAAGTGTCGGTAGAATCAGCTACCAGGCAAAAGAACAAAAAATTATATCATTGTGAATGAGAGGGAGTGCAGAGTGGAGAACCAAATTCTGTCTGTAGGAAACTGGATATACCCTTACAGAAGGGACACGGGGAGATGAGCCAGTCAGGGTGCAGTATAGCACTGATGAAACACAATTTTCCTCTAGTTCCTTTACTATCATGATCCCAATTCTACCTTCCAAATCTGGATAGACCAGAGCATATACATGGGTAGAGATAAGAGCTTGAAACACAGGGAATCCAGGACAGGTAAATCCCTCAGGACCAATATTGATAGTAACCATACTAGGAGGGTAAGGGAAGGTGGGAGTAGAAAGAGGGAGCCAATCACAATGATCTACATATAATCTCTCCCAGGGGGATGGACAACAAAAAAGTGGGTGAAGGGAGACATCAGACAGTGTAAGACATGAAAAAATAATAATGTATAAATTATCAAGGGTCCATGAAGGAGGGAGTGTGGGGAGGGAGGGGAAAAAAGAGGAGTTGATACCAAGGGTTTAAGTAGAAAATAAATGTTTTGAAAATTATGATGGCAACAAATGTACAAATGTGCTTGACACAATGGATGGATGTATAGATTGTGATAAGAATTGTTTGAGTCTCCAATAAAATGATTTTTTAAGGTGTGGTTTTTATTACACAAGTGTATAATTAAGCTGTGGTAGTTTATTACACAGCAAAAAATAACTATTAAACACAGGTACTATCAATATTTTACAAATGAGTAAAAAAAGACTTAATAACAATGCCATATTAATAATAAAAGTATTAAATGAATATCTTGATAGATAGGATAAAAAATTCTTTAAATCCATTGTATTTTCCTCTCATGTGTTTGCTACAGATAAACAATGTGTACGTGGTAATAGGAGACTTTAAAAGTCAACATTTTTATCTAATATAGCATGACTTAGATTTAGTTGTGAGAATTAAATACATTAAATAAGAAAAAATTCTGTGATGTCTGGCAGTATAATGTCCATTTGAAAGGCGTCTCATATCAAATTGCATTATGAACTTTCTGATGTTGAGTAAGGCGTGAATGTTGTCTAAAGACCTTCTTACATTCCTTACACTTGTAGGGTTTCTCACCATTATGAATCCTCTGGTGTTGAGTAAGAAATGAATAAGGCCTAAAAGCCTTCCCACATTCTTTAAGATAGTAAGGTTTTTTCACCATTATGAATACTCTGGTGCTGAATAAATTGTGAGAGCAACCTAAAAGGTTTCCTACACTCCTTACATTCATAAGGTTTTTCACCAGTATGAATGCTCGGGTGTTGAGTAAGTTGTGAGAAAAGTCTAAAAGCCTTCCCACATTCTTCACATTCGTAGGGTCTCTCACCAATATGAATGCTCTGATGTGAAATAAGTTGGGAGTAACTACTAAAAGTTTTCCAACACTCCATACATTCATAGGGTTTTTCACAAGTATGTATTCTCTGAGGGCAAACAAGTTGTTGTCTTAATCTAAAAGTCTTTTCACTGTCCTTACAATTAAAATGATTTTTTAAAATCTTCTGGTTAATTTTTAAATAATGTATAATTTTCTATTTTAGTGTTTTAAAAGTTACTTTTGTTTAGAAGGGACACAAAATGTTTAAGGAATATGTTGTTTGACTTTTAGTCCATTTGAATTGGGACTTCAAGAAAATTTTAAAATAATTTAACAATAGAGAACGGATGTATTGGAGTAGAATTTAAAAGCATTAATAAAAACCTGTCTCCAAGTGGACCTTCCAAATTCAGTTTTCTTGTCTGAAGTTTTCAAGTAAAATTTGATTTGACCTTTTGCTTAAAGATCAACATTTACTAGGCAACCAAGTTTGTAGGTCCCCTGCTGTTCTTTATGACCAATGTTAGTGGTATATAATTATGAGAATCAGGATCTACACAAAAGCCAGGAATTTTTCTGGTTTCTATTATGGAAAGTTCCATTACTGAGTCTCTTCTTAACATGACTACCTCCCCTGTTGCCATTTCAAAGTTGTGAACATTCTAGAAAGGTATGGAGTTATGAAATAAGATATCAAAGCCTTTTCTTTACACTCAAACTTTTGTCAAGTTGAAAGAATAAGAATTAATGAAATCCAGATATGTGTGTGTCAGGGTTGGGGAGGGGAGAGAGGTTTAAAAATATGTTTGGAAAATTCAGTAGATTATGACCCTACTCTGAAGTGCACTTACTATGAATCTATGGAACTACACATGCATATAGGTTTATACCAAGATTCCATTCATGGACTCTGATTCTATTCAAGAAAGAGACATAAGTGCTCCCTGCCGCAGTTTTGACATGTGTGGAAACTAAATAATAATGTGAAGATGAAAAGTAGTAGACTATTACAAACCAGAGCATGTACCAGGTACAGAAAAGTGTTGGAAACACAGGGAATCCAGGCCAGATAAACTCCTCAGGACCAGGAGGGAAAGGGGAAGGTGGGGGGCAGAAAAGGACAACCGCTCACAATAATACACATACATTCCCTCCTCAGGAGAGATGGACAACAGAAAAGTGAGTGAAGGGAGACATCAGTCAGTATAAGACATGCATGAAAAAAATTACAGACTATCAAGGGCTCATGAGGGAGACAGAGTGGGGGAGAGAGGGGAAACATGAGGAAATGTTTTGAAAAAGATGATAGCAACATATATACAAATGTGCTTGACACAAAGGATGTGTGGTACAAGCAGTATGAGCCCCTAATAAAATTATTTAAAAAAAAAAACAAAAAGAAAAATGGTAGGTTAAATTATAATATTCTTCTTTAATGGGACAGCACGTATTAAGTCCCCAGAAATAGCATCTGGCATATCATAGGCATTTGAATGTTTGCTATTCAAAATTATTTAAAGGAACGTGTTTTCCTGTGATGAAGAAAAACCTTCTGGGATAGTTTCATTATTTAGTAGATATAGATCACATTTTGCAGAATAAAATGCTATTTAATTTGCTTCCAGTTGAAGTAATTGTTCAGGATTCGAATTCCAGTCGTGCATTGGTTTTTGTACTAGTTTCAAGTTAATATGGGAATATTTGCCAATGGTGTGAATTCTGGACCCTCAAAGAGTTGACACAAAGTCATTTTTTTATTGCTGAATTTAAAACTGTTGCAGCTGATTTTGAAACAGGGAACCCCCCTCTCTTTGTATGACTCCCCAGTCTCCAGGAATAATGGAACTGCAGGGGTAGGATTTACTTCTTGGTAGCACCTGGACCCTTGCCATCAGTCTGCCTCAGGAGTGGCTGTTGTGAGGACTATTCACAGCCCACACTTAGGAAGGAATGATGCTAGTGGCTAAAAGTTTTTCAGCTTGGCCCCTGGCCCAGAGGAGGGAGCATACGGGAAGTGGAAGGATTGTGATGAGAGAGAATGAAGCAAGCTGCCTTGTAGTCATGGATGCCTGCTCCCAGAAGGTTGAGTTTTTCTCAAATGTCACCAAAGGGGAACCAAAGACAAAGTTTGCAATTAACCACAGAGATTATGAAATTCTAGGGGAGGAAAAATCCTTTGGAAGATTTAAGGAATTGGTATGATTTATTCTGACGAAGAGAAAGCTGAGCACATATGCCTTTGTGTTGCATAACTCAATAGGAAGAAAGAATCCTCCACTGTCCTGAATAAAGAATGTGCCAAGCACTTAGACTTGATCATCCGATCTTAATATCAGTCCTATGAATTATCATTTTATGGATGAGGAAAGTGAGACTCCCCGAAGGTCGACAATTTGCCTAAATTACACAGCTAGTATAGATAGAGCTGAAGTTCTCTTCCAGGTCAGGTTAACGGCCACTGGCTTTCTTTGCATGGCAGTGACTGCTCTGCAAAGCATCCTACTCAAGGATGTGTTCATTTACAATGCAAGTGAAAGAATCATAGGGGTAGGAAGATGCTGGGTATCTGATGCCTCCAGTTGTTTTGTGTCTGCTGAGGGCAACATGAGTGGACTCCTTCCTTATCCCTCCTGCTCAACATACATGCCACGTTTTCTACCAAAAGGCTAGGCTTCTTACTTCAAATACCTAGTGACTCAAAATTAGTTTACATCCAAACACACAGTCCTCTTTCAAAGTTTTTTTAATTTGAAGTTACATATTTTAATAAATTGCGATCACTTTCTGGGAGAGAAATAGGTATATGAGTTATCAGGGAATCCAGGAGATTTATAAAATAAGCTAGTCATTACAATACAGGTGTGTTAGGCTATTAAGTCAGTAATCTGCCTTGTCACATGTACTGGGGCAATATGATGTCAGGCCCATTACAAAATCATGTTATCTATGTTTGTCATCCTTCAAACAAGAAAAAAGCAGTGAAGGACAAGGAGTCATTTGGTCTTGTCCCTATATCCCTTATGAGAAATCTGATAGCAGAAAAGATAGTTTTAGATAAAAGTCAGGATTAGTGTCTCTTTCTCAGTCTCCCAGCAGGCTAGTGACACAACCGTGTTAGTATGCTACATTTTCAAAGTTAAAAAAATTACTTATTTTTATTTCATGTATTGATATAATTACCAGGTCCATTTTACTGTCTCTGTGCTCTCCTCTTTTCTCTCTTGTTTGGCCCAAGGGGGCAACCCGTGATTTTGGAGATTTCAGGTGGAATCTGGAGCAAGAGATTGAATGTTTTTACTCTGAGTTTACTCTGTGGTGTTTCTCTAACTACCCTCCCTGGGTCACCAGACTAGGAAAAGATGTAGCAGAAAAGCATTAATGCAACCTTCGTTCTTCCTTGTCTTTAGAGGTGAACTCGGTGTTTGCACAAGAGTGAAAAAAAAAATCCCCTCCAAATCTTGCTACACAGTAAACACCGAGAAAGTGATTGCTTTGTTCAACTAAACTGAAGCAAAGTCCCAACATTGTTCTTCTAGCCTTGTCCCGATTTAATTCCAAGTTCCTGAGCATTCTCTGCTATCTGGGAAGGACTATTACCCTAATTAACTTATTTAACTCATGTAGTTAGTTAGCCAAAAGCTGGGAGATGAAGAAAATGAAATCCAGGAGAAAGATCTGGAAATACCTCCAAGCTGTGAGATCGCCTGTAAAAGCCTGATGGCCACTATTCTGTAGTGTGCCTAGGGTTAGAAAGGTAGTAGACATTTGGAGGTGTAGAAAGGAGAGGAGATAACAAACGATAGAAATTTAAAATTAGAGAAGCATCAAGACCAACTTGGCGGCATCTCAAATCCTCTCTAGGTGTAGCCCCACTCACCACAAGGAGTCCCTAGTCTTTTGTCAGAGAATTGGGCCTGATCATGACTATACTTATCAAATAGTCCACTATGACCTTCATCCTACAAGCTCTTAATTTTTATCAGGGATAACAGAACCATAGTAAATTAGAGTTGCTTGGAACTTGAGCTCCCGACTTGTGTCATTCTTTTGGGGAAAGAAGAGAAAGTAGTCTGTTATGCTTCCTATGGCAGTCATGTACTCTGGTGCCAATTTGATTAAGAGTGTAGGGGTGGAATCTAGCCTGTCAATCTGAAGATAGCCAATGAGACCTCTGAGTAGGCATGGCTTTCTCCTGAGAATTCTGGGAAATATCAGGTATTTTTCCCTCTTGGAGACACTCTACTGACAAAACACAAGACTGTCCTTGAGAGACATTGCAACTGACAAGGCAGAAGGTTGACTTCTAGTGAAGCATCTCAGAGGAGAAGGCACATGGGCTTACCCTGATGGAACCAGATCTCTGAAGTTGGAAAAGCTACATAGAGACTCCTACCAGGGCTGAGATGCTTGTGAAGCTACAGAGAGGCTCCTGCCAGTGATGAGATGCTTCTACCACTAGGGATGCACAAGACTCTCTGCATCCACTGGCCTGTAATAATCTTGGCATCGTTGCATGTGATTCATGAGTCTGAAGAGAACTTATGGATTGGTATTGGATATATAGGCTAGTATCCAATCCCTAAACCATTTTGATAGTTTGATAGAGTCATATCTTCACTAGGAGGCATTGTGGAGTGCTCAGGGATCTTTCTATGTTATTGATTCCCCATGCCCTAAGATGTGGACTTCATCTCCTACTCAAAGCTACCTCTTTCAATCATATCCTCTCTCTTGTGCAGTGCAGGTAAGCAGGATTTTTTTTAATAGAATGATTTGGGAATTGCACACATCCCTGATGCATTCATCCCATCAACTGGAACTTAGGCAAATAGGAAATATAGTCTCTAACTGGGTAGCCCTCTGTCCCTTTGAAGGTCAAGGGAAACTTTTGGTACCTGCTTCAAACTAAGAGGTAGCTCTAGTGTGGATGAAACTAGAGAATCAGCTAGCACCCCATGATATGGAAGCTTCACTAAATCATGAATGGAAAAGAATCTATCCTTTCATTTGAACATGCTTCTGTAACATTCATATGCACATTCTTTGCATCAGCTATGTAATAGAGTGCACATATTGCCAACTTGTGACAATATGAAAGAGTTCTATGGAAGAGTTATCTATGTTGCATACATTGAACTGGATTCCGACAGATACTGATGTAGAACAAGCAAAAGCTTATAAAGCTACATAAAATCTAATATTTACAACATTGCTTCACAGTTTAAGCAGCTACATAAAATCTAATATTTACAACATTGCTTCATAGTATAAGCAATTGCTTCAGCCTTTGTTGTTCTTTTAAAAAATATTACTTACCTATTTGTTGCTCTTGAGAATATTCAAAGCAAAATCTACCAACTCAACAATTTCTGTATTTACAAAGCATTGAATTAATTGCACTCAAGTTGTATAACTATTCTCACCTTTCCCCAAATGTATTCCCCATTAACATAAGTCCACTGCCCTCTGAGATTCCTATCGAATTCTCTTGAGTTGTTGTTGTTCGTTTGATTCCATATAGATAGTTCTTAAAAGTACATAATGCTCAGCCCAGGGTAGCAATTTCTTACTAGTTTAGCTAAACCATTACCTGGTTTTTGTTTCTTTGTTTGTTTTTTTTGGGGGGGGGTATCAATGCCCTCTGGTGGGAGTGGGAGACCCAGCCTTGCTCCTGGAGAGCTGCTGTTGGACTTGAACCACCAAGTCAGTGGGCCACCATCCCGCATATTATCTGGTTTTAAAAAGAAAACAAGGAATATTGTTGATTTAATGCTTAAATATTCTCTCAAAGCAATGGCTTTCATAAGGGCTCTGGCCTGAGTAAGAGAGCTGCCCCCCTGGGGTAGTTACATAATTTCATGTCAACATGAGGATATTTAAAAGTAAAGGGGTGGTACTAACCCTTTTAATCAGATCACCGCCTGATGGTGCCATCTTCTGGGCATGGCTTTCTCTTCTTGATAACCTCCCAGCCTCTCTCTTTGGCCTTCACTGTGCCGCTGGTGGGCCTCTCTGAAACCTCATCCTTCCACTGCCATTGGATCCATAAGACTCTGCACCACCCACCAGCCGGTGACCTTCCTGCATTTTGCATCAGTACTTGTGACTTTGTGAGCCTAAAGAGGAACTTTTGGGTAGTATCAGACTTTCAGACTTGACTTGGACTGGACAAGGATGTATAAAATAGCTTCCTGATATAAAGTTCTTTCTTACACATATATACCTCTGAATCTGTTTCTCTAGTCAACCCAGACTAACACAATTCCACTTGAATGTCACAAATGATTGACTATGAGTATATTGTGCCAGAGCAGGTCATGGAAGCTCATTAGGTGTTAACTATCAAACTCCTGGAGTTAACGACCGAACTACTGACAATCTTCCCTATTAAAGTTGTCACAGAACCTGACCATTTCATCGTGCAACTTCCATGGCTCCAGAACATCTGGATTCAATGGTGTCTTACACTGGGTTCTCTAGATAATCAAAATCGGAATATTTATAATTAATTAATGTATTTTATTAATTCTTACACTTGCACACACATATCAAGAAAATTGTTAAATGAGATAAGTCTAAGAGTAGCCAAGTCCCAGATAGTAGGCTGGAAACTTCTCTTGATTCAAGAAGCTGTGAGAGTTGGGGATCTGCACTAAGACTTGTGGCTGCCAAGGTGATGAATCCAAGGGAGATCAGATGACAGGTTGCCGACAACTCCCAGGATCTGCAGGTAATATGGCAGGCCAGTATCTCAAGTCCAAAAACGGGAGGTGGAGGAAAGATTCAGCATCTAGTCCCAGTAGAAAGCAAGCAAAATTTCCCACATTACCCACTTTCAGAGGAAGCACAGCACATCATCACAGAAATCTCCTTTCTTTGGGGCTGTGACCTGACTAAGAGTGTTGCTTCTCACCCTAATCTTATAACTGATTGTTCGTGATAACATATTGTGTCAGCTTAGGTCATGGAGGATTCTTAGGTGTTAACTATCAAACTCCTGAAAATCTTCCCTGGTCAAGGTGGCACAGAACTTAACCATTGCAAATGGGAATTTGAAATTCTGCTTGCTTTTCTACTGGTGATCAGGATTCATCTATAGAAGCTTTTTATCACAATGTCCAATAATGCTCTCTAGAAACTACCTAGTTTTTCTAGCCTCATGGTAAAGGAGGCAGTTGTTCATTCATGGAGAAAATTAGCACATATTCCACTTGTCCTTATGCTTCTCTATTTTCCTTCCACTATTCCTCTAATCAAATAGAGACCAGACATTGGAGCTTGGATAGCCGCATACAAGCTTTTAAGGTACCAGATGCCCTGGCCTAAACTAGGAGGTAGGATAGAAACCCCCAAAACATTATTAGGCCAACTCACTGGGATGTTCCACAAAACCAAGATGCTAAACTCCAAACCCAAGACACCAAAATGCACGAGGTGTTTGACAACTACATTTTTTGTAAGAAAAACAACTGATTCCTAGTATGACTGAATCCTAAGGATGTGCTACCAATGAAGTCTCAGTGACTGGTTTGCCCCAGCTCTTAGAACAAAAATCACGGGAATAGAAGATGAAGCATTTTATATAAACAGCATAGTATTCACTGATAAAGTGAATCTGCCAAATTGTCAATGAATAAAATAAGATGATGAGGTCTTTCCAAGAATGTCTTTCTTTATAGATATAATACCAGAACTTCTGAAACTATAAGTACAAAACCACAAACTCAGACCAGTCTAGAAAATAACAAAGTGTAACAATGCTTAACCTTACTTAAGTTTTTGCAAAAATACAAGTTAGCTATTGACTTGAATTTAGAGCTCCATAGATGCTAGGGGATCAGTGAGACTCTTATCATGGCACAGTAATAAGGTCCTTGATATCACCAGAAGTTACCATTAATTAGTTCCTAATATCCAAAGCACTTTCTTTCCCTTGAATTCCTATCCAATTTTATGGTGGAAGAAATTATGTAAACACAATGAGCAGTTAGGTGTCTTGATATGATACTAGGAGTTAGAAGATGTCAGAATGTGGTTTCCTAAACTATGTTCTTGACTACAGCACAATATTATGGCTTAAGGAATAAATGTGTCTATGTAGCATCCAGTTACATAAGCTCTTAATCTGAATAGCACAAGAGTTTTGGCATTCTGTTTCCAAACTTACCGTGGACACTAATTGGCATAGTGAGCTACAGACCAGAGCTCCGGGATTCAAGTGACCTTCCAGTCGCTTGAGTAGCTGTGATTACAGACATGTCTCACCATGTCAGGCTCACACATTTAATCAGTACAAGTCAACAATATATGCACTTCAGTTTGAAAATCAGGTCTATATGAATGCATATTCATTTCCTCAGCGGTGTTTTAAATTCTATACCATTGTCTAAATTAATGATACCATCAATAAAATTATCTTGTGTACCAGGGGGGGTGATTTATAATGTTCTCTATTATAAAATAATGGTTTGATAGTAGGGAGTGTCTCTAACGTGAACCAGAGACATTTATAAATCATAGATATATGAATGGACTTTGGGATTGCGCTTAATTCTAGTCCCAATCATTTGTCCCAACAATTCATTCTTATGACATGGCCCTACTTGATACTTGCCCTCACAAAGTGATCACTGAAGATATCAGTGCTTTAGTAAAGTGTAATGAAGAAACCAAATGGTGCCCAGTTATGGGGTGCCCCATTGTTGTCCCACTTTTTCATTTTTAGTTAGACCTGACTATGCTAGTGTTCAGTTCATTAAAAAAGGCGTCTCCACAGAGACATAAAAGTTCATAAGTGGTTGTCTTAGCCCAGGTTTCCTAGAGAAACAATGCCAGTTGTGCTTATGCATGTAAATAGAAAGAAATGTGTACCAAGAGACAGGCTCACACAGTTGTAAAAGTGGGAAAGTTCAAGTTCAGGCAGCTTCCAAATGGTTTGCTCCAGGTTCCTCCTGACTTGTAGCTGTGTGGGCCAACAACTCCAAGATCAATGGGAAGAATGCAGATGTGAGACTGCAAATGTGAATGAATTCAAGACCATCAGGTCAGGTTGGTGACTGCAAAAGGGGATGCATGCAAGAGCAGTAGGCTGGATGGCAGGCTGCTGAAGACTCCTAGGACCTGCAGGACATGGGCGCAAATCCAAAATAATTGGAAATCAATGAGCCAGATATAGAATCCAGATTTTAAGAGCAAGCAAGTATTCCCACAGTGTTTGTTTATATTGGAAGGAGGCCACATTGCCAAGGCAATTAAATGCAGGGCTGTGTCCTGAGCAGAGTAGAGGTACTGCATTCCACTCTAATCTTATCCCATTATGGGCCTTAAAAAATGATTGGCTGTGATTACATTTTGTTAGGTCAGGTCATGGAGATTAATAGGTGTTAACTGCCATACCACGGAGAATATGGGTCTAACCAAGTTAACTCACAACCCTGCAGCTATCACAATAATGCAAAAATGCTTTACGGCTAATAGAAAATTTCACTTTCTCCCAGAGGTGGCTTAGAAGAATGACTGGGCAATATCATTCACAAAAGTCTGTTGCTGAAAACCTCATGGAGCACAATTCTACACTGACACACACAGGGTCACCGTGAATTGGAATTGACTACACAGCAACTGGTTTCCAGGGCTGTTGATGATTTACTGTGCTCCATCTCCCGGAAGAATCGAGACCAGCAGAAAGAGAAGAGAGAGCCACACATCCTTTTTGTATATCTGTTGACTTGTCAGGGTTAAAGAGCAGCAGAATGTAACTTGACCATGATTGAATATTACAAACCAAATGGTAATCTGTTTGGGAAAAATATTAATGGCTGGTTGGAGCAAAAGAAGAAGCAGAGACAAAATATATAAACAGAGAATCCAAAGAAGGATTCAGGAAAAGACTGTGTCCAACTGCTTCACATTTAACTATGTATTTAAGGCAGTGGTTCTCAACCTTCCTATGTCACAACCCTTTAATACAGTGCCTCATGTTGTGGTGGCCTCCAACCATAAAATTATTTTCATTGCTACTTCATAACTGTAATTTTGCTACTGTTATTAATTGGGTGAACCTTGTGAAGAGGTCTTTTAGCTCCCAAAGAGGTCGTGACCCACAGGTTGAGAACCAGTGCTTTAAGGTCAATATTAATGACCTAGATCTACAAAGAGAAACCAGTCAATATTCATCAGCTCTTTAGTTTTTGCCAGCATCATGAATACCATCTAATGAGGGATGGTTATCTTTTTGGAAAGTGCTTTGACTTCTATGAAGAAAGACCAACTATCATATTCTAATATTCAAGATGATATAGCAAAAGTTATTTACCAGAAAGAAACTGGAAGCTTAGAAGACTACCTTTATGGTCTCAGTAATAAAATGCTGCTGATAGGTAGTGTAAAGTCTCTCTGGAATGTTAATACAGTCTCAACATTTCCAAGAAAATGTAATCATCCTATTCTAGTTTCTTGTTCATAAGGAAGTAAAGAATAAATTTATTGCAGAAAAGTATTGTACAAGATCAAAATACCTGACTCAGTAATGCTGAAGGAATTTTATGTCTCCTCAAATCTCCTTAAAAGTCCTACCACTCTCCTGAGAATTGCTGTGTGAAGTAATATGCCCTGTGTTTCCACACACCAAAAGTTGAGATGGAAAATGACAACATATGTGGCTGGGATTTCTTTCTTTCTTTCTTTTGTAAAAAAAAAAAGAAAATCACATTTAAGTTTTCCTGTCCAGATACATCAATGAGACACATCTCGCGTGTCTGGTTCTATAACATGTGGTCATGGGGCTCAACTTTGTGTGGATGGTAGGTTCCTGCCACAAGAGGAGGAAACTCAAGCTCCTGAAATCTAAGTTAACTCACACCACAAAGTATGTAAAGGTAGATTCAGGGTGATAATCCTCCCAGCCTCCTAATCTAATTTTATTGTTTGAGTCAAAGGGAAAAAATTAGTGTGACTGGTGTTTGTGTTATTTTTGACTGTGTCACTTAAGCAATGAAGGAAAGTGTACCTATGCTGTCTTCGCTCCTTCCAAAATTGTCAGTATAGATGAGTGACTGAGACTCTCTCCTACTCTCACTGCCATTGAGTTAATTCTGACTCATCTGTAGGATAGACTGGGACTTTCCTGTGGGCTTCTGAGAAGGAACATCTTAATGGGCATAGAAAAAGTCAACTCCCTCCCAAGGAGTAGCTGGTGGTTTCCAACTGCTGTCCTTAAGACCCCAGGGGTACTAGCACTGTCTGCATAGGGTGCTAGATTCTTAAGTTGTGGGAGTTAATGGTGGGAAGTTGTTTTAAATTCTTTATGCTTTAAATTGTAGGCTTTGGAGCCAGATGGATCAGAGCCAACCTCTGCTTTTGACTGTGTGACCTAGGACAAGCTCTTGAATCTCACTAAACTATGATTTTTCTATAGTATATAAATGAGGGGGAGTTCATATTGGGAACCCCAAGTCCATCAATAAGTGAAGCGACATCCTCTTACAGAGAGGTTGCAGCAAGAAGATGAGCCAGTCTAGGTACAGTGTAGTAGCAATGAAATGTACAACTTTCCTCTGTTTCTAAAATGCTTCCTCCCACCGACTATCATGATCCCAACTCTACCAGACAGATTCAGCTAGACCAGGGGGTGTATACTGGAGTCAGAAACAAGGACAATTTAGAATAGATGATCCCTAGGGACTAGTGGGGGGAGTGGTGAGACTGGGAGGGTGGAGGGAAGGTGGGGTAGAAAGGGGGAACTAAGTTCAGGGATCTACACGTGACCTCTCTGGGGACTGAACAGTAGGGGTCAGGGAGGTGGGTGAGGTGACACATTGTACAGTGTGAGATATGAAGAGGTCATAACAATTTGTAAATTATTAGGATTTCATGGGGGATGAAAAAGGGGGAGGAGAAATATGGGGAGCTGGAATTAAAAAAATAAAAGCAACTAGAGGAAAGGAGGAAAGAGGAGCTTATGCCAGGGGTAAAGTAGAAAATGTTTGGAAATGAATGTGGCAACATGTGTACAAGTGTGCTTAATATGAATGATGTATTGAATGTTATAAGAGCTGTAAGAGCCCCCCAATACAATCTATATTAAAAAATGGAGGGGGAACGAGGAGCTTATACCAAAGGCTCAAGTAGAAAATATTTGGAAATGAATATGACAACATGTACAAATATGCTTGATACAAATGACATAGTGACTGCTATGAGTATAAGAGCCCCCAATAAAATTATTGGAAAAAAAACAATTCAAACAAACAAACAAAAATAGGGTTAAACTTAATGAGATAAAAATTGTAAAGAGTTTCTGTTCAGATCCTGTGCCCACCACCTCAGTGTGCAATTAGTTTTTTTTATTTATGGAAGCTATCTGGGTATTGTAGATTTTAATAATAAGGCCTTTGTCTGTTGTGTCATTGTTAAAGATGCTTTCCCAATCTGTAGGCTCTCTAACTCTCTTGACAAATTATTTCGATGTACACAGGTGTTTTATTTTCAGTGCCTAAATTGGTGCCTCCTCTGAGTTTGTTAGCCTTTGTAACTATGACAGCTTTTATATTCCCTATTTCTGATAGTCTTTGTATTCACCATGCCAAAGTTCTCAGATTGATCGCAATTCCCTCACTGATGGCCCTATATTGTGAGGTTTTACCTTGAGGTCTGTGATCCACCGTGAGTTTATTTTTGTGTATGGAGTGAGATAAGGGTCTTGCTTCATTTTTCTGCAGGTAGATATTCATTTTTTCCAGCACCACTTATTGAAGAGGGCATCTGCTTCCCATTTGATATTTTGGGGGTGAGAGTCCTGATAGGGATTGATCAAGAGTAATGTAAAAGAGACAAATTACTGAAACCCAAATTAAGGTTGAGCATGATAGTGGGGCAAGAGGAAAGTAAAAGGAAATAGAGGAAAGAGATAGGAGACAAAGAGCATTTATAGAGGTCTAAATGCAGGCATGTACATAGGTAAATATATTTATATATGATGATGGGGAAATAGATCTATGTGCATATACTTATAGGGTTAGTATTGTGGCAGCAAAGGGACATAGGACTTCCACTTAAGGACTTTCTCAATGAAAGAACACTTTGTTTTATGAAATTGGTATTCCATGATCACTGAAGACAAATGTGTGCATAAGCAAAAGTGGTGAAGAAAGCTGATGGTCTTCAGCTATCAAAAGATACAGTCTCTGGGGTCTTAAAGTCTTGAAAGTAAACAAGCGGCCATCCAGTTCAAAAGCAACTAAGCGCACATGGAAGAAGCACATCTGCCTATGTGACCACGAGGTGTCAAAGGGATCAGTTACCAAGCATGAAAGAACAAAAAATCATATCACTGAGTGCCCACCTTCCTGATATGATTGCTGAAGACAAATGTGTGCATAAGCAAATGTGGTGAAGAAAGCTGATGGTGGCCGCTATCAAAAGATAAAGCATCTGGGGTCTTAAAGGCTAAAAGATAAACAAGCATCCATCTACCTCAGAAGCAATAAAGCCCACATTGAAGAAGCACCCCGGTCTGTGTGACCATAAGGTGTCGAAAGAATCAGGTTTTAGGAATCAGAGAACTAAAAATTATATCATTATAAATGAAGGGGAATACAGATTGGAGACCCAAAGCCCTTCTGTCAGTGATGTGACATCCCCTTACAGAAGGAGGGTGGGAAGGAGACGAGCCAGTCAGAGTACATTGTAGCAACAATGAAATATGCAACTTTCCTCTAGTTCATAAATGCTTCCTCCCCACCACCTCCACCCCACTATCACGATCCCGATTCCAACTTACAATTCCATCTAGACTATAGGATGTACACTGATATAGATAAGAACCAGAAACACGGGGAATTCAGAACAGATGATCCCTTCAGGACCAGTGGTGAGAGTGGAGATACCAGGAGCGTGTAGAGAAGGTGGGGTAGAAAGGGGGAACCAATTATAAGGATCTACATATAACCTCTTCCCTGGGATTTAAACAATGGGGAAGTGGGTGAAGGGAGACATTAGACAGATGACAAAGTAATAATCATTTATAAATTATTAAGGGTTCATGAGGAAGGTAGGAGTAGGGAGGGAGAGAAAAAATGAGGAGCTGATACCAAGGGCTTTAATAGAAAGCAAATACTTTGACAATGATGAGGGCAACTATGTACAATTGTGCTTAACATACAATAGACTTATGTATGGATTGTGATGAGTCGTATGAGCCCCCAATAAAATGATTTAAAAAATATGACCCCCATCCCAGAAAAGATGTAACTACTGACACAACGTATGTATGTATGTATGTACACATTATGATGAGTGCTGTATGAGTCCCCAATAAAATGAATAAATAAATAAATAAATAAATAAATAGATAAAATAAATTAAAAAGTGTGAAAAAAATATGACCCAGGTATATATCATGTTCATAATCATTGCTTATTCGGGCTTCTTGTTGCAGCCACTGTGTCAATACTTTTCATTAAGGGTCTTCTCCTTTCTTACTGACTCTTTACTAAGCAGAAGGTCTCTCTACTGGTGCCTCCCAATAGCCTGTCCGAGGTACCTGAGATGAAGTCTTTCCACCCTTGATTAAGGAGCATTCTGGCTCTGCTTCTTCCAGTGCTGGTTTGGTCTTTCTTCTCTTAATCCCTGGTGTATTCCATGTTCTTGGTCAACATCATAATTTCAATGTATCAATTCTTCTTTCTTCTTTCTTATTCACTGTTTAGCTTCGGCATTCATATAAGGCAATTGAGTATACATACTGCAGTTTCAGTTAGGTGCATCTTAGTCCTCAAAGTGACACCTTTGTTCTTGATCACTTCATTTTAATTTTTCAAACAGTTTTATGGCATATAATTCCCACACAATTCAATAGTCCAAACACATCTGCAGGAGTTGCACATGCATCACCACAACATGTTTTAAAATATTTCCCTTAACCTTGCACTCATTTTCATCAGCTCCCTATTTCACAGAAAATTTTACCAATATAATAATACATCATTTTATTTTTTTACTTCTCTTTCTAAGCCATTGATTGAAGATTCTGTGAAAATTGAATATTTGACAATGTCAATCCCTTCTTCCTTTATCATGATGTTGCTTATTATTCCAGTTGTGAAGGTTTTTTTAAGCCTTATGTTGAAATATAATCCATACTGATGACTGTAATTTTTTTAACTTTCAATAATCTATGTTTCAGATTTTCTTTTCTTTTAGCAAGCAATATGGTGCCACTGCATATCACAGGTTGCTAATGTGCCTTCTTTCAATTCCAGTGCTACATTCTTTTTCCTATGGTCCATCTTCTCAGATTATCTGCTTAGCATATATATTGAATCTGTGTAGGGCAATGATACAGTCCTGGTCTACAGTATATCTTTGTTCTGTTTCAATGACTATCTCAATCTTCATGAGCACAATTAAGTGTTCTGGAATTAACATATTTTACCATCATTTATTATCATGCACACAGTGTGATGTTTTTGCATAGTCAATAAAATAGGTAAACATCTTTCTGGTAGTCTGTTTTCCAAGATACAGCTGACATTAACAATGATATTTCTTGTTCTATACACTTTAGGAAATCCAACTTGGGTTTCTGAATGTTCCCTGTTGGCATGCTCTACAACTGGTTTTAGAGCATCCTCAGCAAAAATTATGGAATTATGAGAGCATAAATTAGATTCTATTGATTTCTGTAGGGTTACCTTCATGTAGAGACTTAGAGTAAGGGTAAATGCAAAGCAGACCTGTACAGCAGTGGAAACTGGGTTTCAAATAATATTAAAAGACTCTTAAAAGGTGAACTGGCATTTCTTGGGTCCCTAACTGCCTGCAGTAATGTAAAAGCTCTATAGTAAGAGAAAATTATTATTGGCTTGAAATCATTTCAACAAGTTTTCATAAACAGAATTTGGCACTAAATAAAAATTAGCTAAACTCTTCTTCCTTCCTTCCTGACTGAACCACTTCATAATCCATTAGGTGGTGCCTAGAAAAATACACATTCATGAGAGAGTTCTAAAGCTTGGGCAGTTTCAACCCACCAAGTGGCTCCAAAATACAGTTCCCCCAAGCTGATTCCATAAATATTACAGAAAAGAAAACACTGTGAGCGCTTCTCTGCAGCACATCAAATCACGGGGTCTGTATTGAATCCAGGTTTGTTTTGGTTTGCTTTGATTTAGAATCATTGGTTTAAGACTACAAGATAAAAAAAGACTAGATGATAGAGATTAAACAGGACAAGTAGGGCATGCATGAATTGAAAAGGAAAATAATGAAGATAATGACATATTGATTAAAAATATGAATAATTGGTCCAAATAAATAAATATGATAAAGATCAAGTTTCTCCTGTCAAAGAAGGGAGTTACAAATATAGAAAGAAAAAAATTAAAATTGTTAAATTAGAGTGGGGGGTTTGTGGTGGTTTTGTACTTATGTTAATTTCATGATTGAGATGTAGGGGTGGAGTCTAGCCTCTTAATCTGGGAGATAGCCATTGAGTAGCCAATGAGGCCTCCATGTGGACATAGCTTTCTCCTGATATGTCTGGGAAATCTCGCGATATTTCCCTCATGAAGATGAGAAGCTATCTCCCTAGTTATTGGGAGTTAATCTCAGAGACGATGAATCACAGAAGAGACAAGATGGCAACGTCCGAGAACCTGGAGGAGCTGGCAGAGAGACCACATGGCTTTGCCCTGATGGAGCCAGACCTCTGAAGCTGGAGCAGCATGTTGTTGGTGGACCCTGAGCCCAGGAAGCAAGGAGCCATGGGGAGACCCCTGCCAGCACCAGAATTCTGCACCCACTGACCTGTGACTTTGTGAGTCAGAAGGAGACTTCACAGACTAATTTTGGGCATATGGTTTAATATCGGGCTTATGATTTTGAACTAGACTGGGCTGGGATGCCTTCTCAGTATCACATTCCTTTTGAATGTAAACCCTTTCCTTATATCCATATGCGTGTCTTTGAAATTTGTTCCTCTAGTCTACCCGGACTAGCACAGGGTTTCAGCATGAACTCAAGATTTTTAGGTTAAGTTTTCTAGAGAGACAAAATCAGTGACACATATTATGTGTGAGAAAAACTTTTTATTAAGATATAATTTTACATCAAGAAAGTAGCCCAGTCCAGTCAACTTAAGTGCTTGGTTTCAATGCTAGTTGGAGACCTCTTCAGACTCCCATAGCTACCAGGTATGAAGCAGGAAAATGAAATGGGTCACTTCATGGTTTCCCATCAACAGGTGGACAGTTGTGTGGGTCCAAGGTTGGCAGGAATATGGCCGAGTGCCATACCTCTCAGGATTGGCAGCCAGTATGGACTACCACTTCCAGAACCAGATACACAATACAGGCAAATAGAATGCATAGAGGGACGAGAAGAGAATTTATAGTATCTCTCTTACAACAACTCGACCCTCCAAGGAGGCAGCATCAGGCTATTATCTGTTTGATAGGTTGGATTTCACTCCTACTTTCACACAGGTATAAATTGACATGAAATGTAGCCATCACTGCTAGAGAGGTAGATGATAGATAGATGATAGACAGTAGATAGATAGATAGATAAATAGATAGATAGATAGATAGATAGATGATAAATATGAGTGTGCATACAAATTCACATATGCATAAGCCATAGCTATAATCTGTGAGAACACCTGAGAACAAATCTTCCCAACTTATTGAGCATCTATAGCATCCAGATCTTGTTTTCTAAAAGAAAGTTACCTTTTTGGAGGTTTGTGGCTAATTTTTTAAAAAATCAAAAAAAAGAACATCAAAGTTCCTTGGAGAAATGACTAATTCCATGGTTGAACAGGAATGGTTGATTGGGAAAATTTCAAGCTGAGCTGTAAACTTTTTTTGAGGACCATAAACTAAAGAAATATTCAAATAATAATGGGGGCATATCAAAAGACAAAAAGTGTACTTGTTTTCTATGGGTTCATAACAAAGTAGCACAAACCTCAAAACTGCAAACAATATTTATCTCAATTATTCTTTGAGGAAATCATATAAATGTCTCATGTGGGTCCTTTTTTGCAAGACTTTTACCAGGCTACAGAAAAGTTGCTCTCTGGGCTGTGTTCTCACTTGGAGACTTGACTGGAAACAGATCCACTGTCATGGTTGATAAAGTTGTTGGCATAACTCTTTCTTTTTCTTTTTCAACTTTAGGATTAAAGCATTTGATAAATAAGATATCCACATGACCAGTAAGTATATGAAATCCATTCTCTTTCATTACTCACCAATAGTATGCATTAAAACCAATGTGATGATGATGCTGTTAGGTGCCATCAAATCAGTTACAACTCACAGGGACCCTCAGCACACCAGAATAGTACTGCCTAATCCTGTATCACACTCACACGTGTGTCAGTAGCATGTCTGACCTAAGAACAGACAGTGAAGAAGAGTGTGGCTCCCCACTTCAGAGGAAGTAGCTGCTGGAATATTTATGCATAACTCAAGGCATATACTACAGCCTTGCAGTTCCACATGCTTATGCCCACACTGGTATGCATGTTTACTAGCACTACTCTTTACAAGAGGAGCAAAATGGCAAGTCAGATGTCCATTTGTCATGACTAAACTGTCTAATTATGTGTCAAATGGTTTAAGTCGGGATCCTCTGTGGTTCGGTGTAATTATTCTCAATTTCGTAATCTGACATAAGTTGCCAATAATCAAAAGGAGAATTTCCAGAAGGGGGTGGTCTGCATTCTCATTTATTACCTATCTTTTAGTTTGATAGTTCACATCAGATTATGACAATAGTGAAGTATCTACTGTCCAAATATTTCGAACCTTAACAATGTACACATGGCAGTTGCAAATGTCAAGGTACAAGGCAAGCGTGAGACTGGCTGTGATAGTTAAGATTATATGTCAACTTTTACTGGTCATGAATTCAGTGGTTGGCAGACATGTTCTG
>PVJH01024638.1:0-32806 GCA_004026705.1 Nesogale talazaci
CAGTATTTCTAAACTTCCAGATAGACTAGATGTTTCAAATAAGCACTATTAGTCCACTATGTACACAGTGTATCATTCATTTTGGGGGAGGGGAGGAACTCCACACATGAAACAGTTAAAATGAGTATCTGAAATATGAACATCCTGGCCTGTAGAAACTTCCCCCTTTCTCCCTCCTCCACTAAGCTCGTGAGCTATAAATGTACAGATTTCAAATGGCAAATTCTAAGAATTTTAACCAAAAATGTATTCATTTTGCTACATCTAGAATGACTAGATGTTGTAGAGTATGGCTCATTGGTCCATTATATACCCTATACCCACAGAAGGGCAAAGCAATGCCAGCAAGCTTCAGGGACCACGGTGGATCTGACCTCACTGGAGACACATTAACACAGAGCTTTTTACATTTTCTTTTCCTCCCTCCTCCTCAGAGCCAGTGCACAAAAACACACAGCGACTGTGAGGGACCCATTCACCTTTAAAAGCCTGAAGAACAACAGTAAAAACCATCATGCATATGGATATTAGCAGAAAATTTTACAAAATATGTTCTTTTGTTACTTTTAATGTGGGTCAGGCACTTAAGAACATCCCAAAGACACGAAAATGTTTAAATACTTATAATTGACAACTGCACATACAGTAGGGGAATAACTCGCACACACCTAAGAGTGGCTGCACTAGGGAACTGTGCTTGCTCCTTTATTCCATGAACTCAATTTAGCAACTGCAGCTTGGGTTGCTCCTGGATTCTGGGGGTGCTCTAGCCATTCCACTGAAGGTCATTTCCAGAAAGTATTGTGCTTATATATTTTAAAAACATGGACATTTCCAAGACACGTAACTTTCGCACTCCCTTTCTAACACACGGCAACCTCTTTACAAACTAAGGTCTACGCCTAGCAGACGTTTTCTTTTAAAAGAGGGGGTGGGGTTGCGGAGCGCAGCTTTGTCATATTTTGTACACAGACCTTCTACTGACCGCCTGCAGAGTTGCTCACGGGCAGTGGGCACTGCTTATTGGCCAAGTGGTGCATTGTTCTACCAGGTCTGTCCTGTGACTACTGTAAGGTCTGGCAGAACCTCCATCAACCAGGCTGTTAACCCTTCCTCCACCGTTGTCCTCCGGAGCTTCGCTCCCCCTTTTTTTTCAGGGCTCCATCCCTGACTAGGCGTCATCTAATCCAAGGAGACCGAGCAGATCCGGGTCCTATTTTCACAAACTTTCCCAGTCCACGGCCCTCAGAAGTGCCTGATCTTGTGTGCACGCAGGCCCGCCTTCTGGGGCCTCAGCTGTCCTCACGGCCCTCTGCGACATTCCCGTGACCATCATTCTCACTTTGCCATTGGAAGGGGCCACTTCCTCGGCCACATGATGGAGCTTCGCTGGGCTTCGCTGCACTGCAGGCCAGCAGGTTGGGAGCGTAGGCTCCGAGACGGCCCCCACCAGGTCCCTCAAGACCATGGCCGGCAGGTCTAGAGGGGTGCGTGCCGAGGGTGGGGAACGGGGGCTCTAGTTTTCCTGGGGCCCCTGTTCACCCACGGGCCCAAGGCCTTTAGGCGGTGAGGGCGCGGAGGCCCGGGGCTTCCGGCCACCCCTGGTTCACTCTGTGCTTGCTGCCGAAACTAACAGTGGGTTTTTAAAAATCAATCCATAGTGCATAAAAGGAAGGGGGGAAAGCAGCAAAATAGTATTGTGGAATTTAGGCACATCAATTAATTGATGCCTAACGACATCTTCTGAACCTTACAGAGGATTTTCATGTCGATGGCAGGAAACAGTATTAAACTAAGATGTTTCTGCTGCGTCGCTGCGACTTGCTGATTGTGTCAACAAAGGGTTATCCTTTCATTAGGCAACGTATTCAGTTGCCTATGACACTTGCAACAAGGACACACGGGTCTGCAAGCTGCCTTAAGCTGTTTCTAGCAACACTGGACCAAAGAAGAAACCCATCAGTTGGCGTTTTACGTGCAAGCAACCTGACTCTTTTTTATATATACGTATATATTTCTCAAATAGGTTTTTGATTCAGCTCATTATGGAACGCGTGCTAAACTTCAAAATGTGAAATCATTGGTTGATATGAAGAAAATCAAACAATGTCTTTTTTTCTCTTGGTGAAATAAGGAAATGCAAATGATTCCTTGGTGTGTGTACATATATGCGTGTGTTGCATTACTCATCTGCTCATGAGTTACCGGTGGTGTCATCTCAGAGTGAAGTCCGGAATCCTCACCATGGCCTGCAAGAGCCTGAAGGAGCTGATCCCCCTAACGTACTGCTCTGGCATAAGGACTCTTAGCAGCAGTCCCCTGGGCCTCTGGAATGGTCTGTCAATCACTTTGACATTCCTCTCTCCTTAGACTGCTGATCCTCCAGATAGAGGCATAGCCCACACCCCCACCCCCTTCAGAATGGCTTCCCTGTTCACCTTAGGGAAACATGCCTCCTCTTTCTGACTATCCTTCCTGCTGTTTTCTCCTCACAGTACTTCTAGTTATCTGACACAAGTCTACGTCATTATGTATTTGTTTGCTTAGTTATTCACTGTCTGTCGCTCCCTGCTAGAGGTCAGAGACGTTGGTATGTTTACTGTTGCATGTCCAGGATGTAGAGAATTACAAAGCATGTCTTGGGTCATCCATAAAATATTTGTCAGATATATTGAATAAAATATGAACTTGCCTGAACAGCTCTAAATAATAGTCAAGTGTTGACAACAAAGCCTTTCATTTTCATTTTCAGTAACTAAATAGGTGGTTAAAATGAAAATGACAACCTGTATGATAATTCCCTGTCATAATATGTCACATCAGTCACAGTTAATATTTGACAACAAATAATGAACAACAGTAGGAAGGAGGATGGGAATCTGGCCAGTGATCAGCATACAAAATGTCCAATTGAAACATGCAAGTCCTTTTCATCTGGCAACTTTTGTGCACATTCCCAAAGGGGGCCAATTTTCTTATATTTCAATTTACCAAGAAAGAACTCACCCTCCTCCTATTTAAATCAAACACTAACTTATTTTAAAAAACAAAATATACACAAGATTAATCATGAAACCAATGAAGTTTGGTAAACACTAGTGAATCTCAGTTTACCTGCTTGTGAAGTGGGATTATTATTATCTGCTTCAAGGAATGTTTGTAAATATTTTTTAAGTAGGCATAAAAAGTGCTTTATGTGATGCACCCGGGAAATGATAGCTGTATTGTCATGTGCATTGTGTCTATTAGTTTATGTGAAACTTATAGATATGGGAGACTTAGATTTTGTTGCTAGTCCTTCCTCTGTCTGGTA
This sequence comes from Nesogale talazaci, assembly GCA_004026705.1. Taxonomy (NCBI): domain Eukaryota; kingdom Metazoa; phylum Chordata; class Mammalia; order Afrosoricida; family Tenrecidae; genus Nesogale; species Nesogale talazaci. The sequence goes on from PVJH01024638.1 coordinate 3,314, forward strand.
GGCAACCTAATGGACTCCCCAAGATGTCCACGTCCTAGAACTTGAAGATATATGAAATAAGCAACAAGTGGGAATTAAAGTTGTAGAGAACACCACATTTGATAGGCACCTTAGTGTAAACCAAGGAGAGGATCAGAATAATCCAGTGGGCCCAGGGCCATCAGTACTCAGATAAAAAGCAGATGAGGGCAGTGTGAGATGGATGGCGTAGACTGTGGAACTGGGTGAGAAGGTCAAGCAGTTCAATCCTCTGGGCTTGTAATTATGAGTCTGGAAAGCTGACTTTGGCAGGGGGAAGCCCCTCACAGTTATGACATTTAAATAAATCTCAATATACATTCTCATGGCTGGATACAGTCCCTCCAGTAAGCGCCCCCACCCCACACACACACACACAAAGGAATTGTCATGAAGGAGCTACCATAAAAGGTGTCTCAGACCTGCATCTGTCTATTCTATGTCTGAAGGTTGTCTGTAAATAAGAGCAATCAGGCTCTAGAGACCAACCCACCCTAAAAGGCAGCAAGACCTTCTTCTGTCTTCTCTTGCTGAGACTGATCACTAAGCTCCCCTGAGGAGGGCTGGGGGGGGAGGGGGTGCCCAAGGTCAATTAACACTAGGTCAAGATGATGACTCACATAATAAAAATTATCTTTTTAAATAATATTTTTTAAAAGATAGCTCACCTCCTTTCTGGATTATTATGCTGCCCACTTATGATACTACCCATTGACTATGTAATATGTTTGCTGTGTGACACATATGCCTTTTGAAGGATCCATAAGCCCCATTATATGTGTGTTCATATACATTGTTTATGTACTGCATATATGTGTGTATATATGTATGAAACTATATTCACTCTCTCATCCTGACATGGGACAAGGAACCCCTGTGCCCTGCTGTCTGTCTTTGTCATTTTCACCAATCATCCGTCACTCATTGGGGTGTACCCCCGACCCCCGACAGAGGGCTTGGCCTGATGTTGCTGGCTTTGAAGCTGGAGGATGAGAACCAGCCAAAGAACGGGAGTGACTTTTAGAAGGTGAAAAAAGCAAGGAAACTTGTGTTCTTCTCAAGCCTCCTCAAGGACCACATCTCTGCTAATACCTGATTTTAGCCCCAGCTAGACTCTATTCTGATTTCTGACCTTCAAGACATGAAGTAGAGAAATGCATTTTGCTGTAAACCACTATGTTTGTGACAATGTATTGCAGCAGCCTTCAAAACAGCCCATGCAAGACATTTCCCTTTGTAAGCATTAGTTCATTATAATAGGGGGTTTATGTTAAATAATAGATAAAGTCCATGTAAGTCTTGGTGGTCCATAACTACATGCTTTCTATTTGGTAGCACGTGGTTTTGAATTTTGCCACAGACTGATCCTTGTTTTGTTTTGTTTCTAAAAACAGATTTATTGGCACAGAACCCCCATATCATGTATTTTAATAGTTTAATTATCATACCAAGAACAATTGTGCAATTACTGCCACAATTTTAGAATATGTTCTTCTTTTTTGTCCTCATTATTAGCTCATCATTTCCCCTCAACCTCTCCTGACATGCCCCCAAGAAAACGGAGTCCAGTTACTGTCTCTGTGGATTTTGTGTACAGGAAAACATACACACACACACACGGGCACAAACACAAAGAAATAGCATTGATAGCAAAATAAGACAGAGAAAACCTCATTGAAAAGAAAGTCAAAAATATTAAAATCCAGAACAATCTTAAAATAGATAAAAAGGGAAACCAAATAAGATACTACATTTTAACCTAACTTCATCTGCAATCATGGATTTTACAATGCTCTCTGTCTGATAACAGGGGTATACCCTTTTCTCAGCTATTGTCAGCAGGTATTCACCAGAGCCGTAATCAGTGTGTGGAACTTGCAAATGGATTGTGGACTTCCACTGTCATCCACGTTCTTGTTGCTGCTGAAGGCCATCGAGTCAGCTCTTACCCATAGTGTTAGGGAGCCAGGATAGGGACTGAGGGGGATTGTCTCTCCCAATGCCTGCACAGGGCCACAGCAAAGGGGATCCAGAGAAAAGAGATACCCATTAGTCAACTATGGAAAAGTCCAACCTGAGCATGCTCAGGAGGTCTACCTGGGGCACAGAGTAGGTCAGCCACATGACATCACACAGAGGGGACTAAACTCAGCCAATACCTTCAACCACACCTCCACAACCAGAAGAGATCAAAGCAGCCACGGGCAAACCACTGACCTCTTGGACTCCTCTCTTTGACTCCTCTTTGACTCTTCTTGTTCAGGTGTGTTCTTTGCAGGTTGGAGAGCAGAGCGCACACATGCAGCCCTGGCCTGGGTCCCTGGGCTCCCTCCCAGGTCTCTCTGGACACTCTTTTGGGATTTTCTGCTCTAGGACCCTGGTATTTCCTATAAATGCTTGAAATTTCCCTTTTCCTAATAAAAGTCACTTGGATTTACAAAAGTGCTTCTGCCATGTGAAGTTTCCAGTGTTGTGCAGCAAGAACCAAGGTACATACCACGCCCTCCTGAAATGAAATGGTAGCAGGACAAAATGGAACACTGCCCGGCCTGCGCCATTTTCACAATTGTCCTTATGCATGATCCCATCCTTGCAGCCACTGTATCAATCCTTCCTCTTGTTCACTGCATCTCCACCCTACCAAGCATTATGTCCTTCCCCAGGGATTGGTTTCTCTTGACCAGTCATTGAGACAAGGTGTCATATCCATAGTCTATGAGACAAAGTCTCACTATCCCTGACTTTAAGGTACACACTGGCCGTAGTTCTTCAAAGGCAGATCAACTTGTTCCTTGGCAGTCCATGGTAGTTCCGATATTCTTCTCCAGCACCACAATGCAAATGTATCAATTCTGCACTCAGTGTCCAACCTTCATATACCTACGAGGCCATTGAAGAGACCACGACTTAGATCAGGCCTTCAAGAAGCATCCTTTACCCCTCAAAGAAACATCCTTGCTTTTCAATGTGCTAAAGAGGTCTTGTGCAGTAGATTTAACTAAAGCAACACGTCTTTGGATCTTTTGACTGACTCCCATGACAATGGATTGTGGCTCCAAGATAGAAGGTCCTTGACAACATCAACCTTTTCTCCTTTGATCATGATATTACCTGTTGGTCCTGTTGTGCATATGTTGATCTTTACATTGCGTTGTAATCCACACTGAAGGCTGCAATACCTTGATCGTCATCAGCGAGAGCTTCAGGTCTCCTCACCAGTAAGCATGGTTATGTCATCTGCATCTCACAGGTTGCAATTAAGCCTTCCTCTAGTCCTCATGGTATGCCCTTCATATAATCCATCTTCTCTTTTAAGCCTCAAGTGAATCTCCTCTGACCATAGACCAGAAATGTGAAGAGTCTATCACATAGAATACATTGGAAAGTGGATTATTGCAGACACAGTTAAAATTTAACAACACCTTACTTGATCTTCATTTTTACTCAATATTAATTTGCTCTAGTTTTTAATCCTCCTAATATTTTCTGCTTCATTTTTGATTATGGGCTTTCTGTTTTAGCTTGTTATTATTGTTGGCTTCTTTGTTGTTGTTTTATGTATGATTTCTTTATATTAAAGTCAGGAGAGGTAAATATATATAGATAGTAACTAAATTCATGATGCCTTGCAGATATGGCAAAGGAGGTTGAGGTAAATGGAGAACTAATAGCAATAAGTATGGTACAAGAAAAAAAGCAAATATTCTAAAATTGGTTATGGTAATGGTTATAAGATGAAGATGATTGTATAATTCTTAATATGATTGAACTATTGAATTGTATATGTGAATTATATGCCAATGAAACTGTTTTAAAAGAAAGAAATATTAATATATAACATTTTAGAGATTTCCCTCTTATAATTTGTCCTACACATATATAAAAGTCTAGAAAAAATATCATGTACCTATTTCTAATAAAATATATAGTGTTTAAATTTTTTAACTTTTTTTTTAAAAAAAGGGCTTAACAAGGCATGAAGGAGGAACTAATGTGCCTGTAATCCCCAGTGATGGTTTAGTCAGCCTGCTAAACCACAATAGCAAACAACTGTTTGCCACACTTATGAAGAGAAGAAGGGTTCCTGTGGTTTTTGCTAACACATGAACCAAGTGAAATAAGTCACAGTGTGGAGTGGTTCTTCACCATCATATTCAAGAGCCTGTCGGCATAGGGAGCTTAATGGTCAAAGAGGAGGGTGGCCCATGAATTTTGAAGATGAAATTATAGACTCCAAGTATAGGATTTTCTAGGTAGGACTGTCTACACCAAACAACAGAGAACCCACAAATCCCACACCACCAGGCCCCTTAATCCCCAGCCAGCGGCACCAGAATCAGACATGTGAACACTGTCCAGGCAGGCACCACTGTCCCAATGGTTGGTATGTTTGAGCCCACTGCTGTGGCCATTGTGTCCTGTGTCTCATGGAAGCTTTCCCCCGTGTTTGCTGACACCCTACTTCAGCAGACATGTAGCTGTATATAGTAACTCCATCGTAGAGAGGAGGAAACGAAGACTAGGTGAAGATACAGATTTGCCTCGGTCATGTTATTTTGTGGGAGCAGGACTAGATAGTACCCAGCTACCACCAGGGGACACAATAGAAAGTCCAGGGGAGAGTGGGAGAAACATGCAAAACAAAGTTCAAATTCCTAAAAAAGAGGCCAAACCGACTGGAATAGAATAAAGTTGAGGAAACCCTGAGACTATTGCCCTAAGACAACGTTGAATCTGAAATTGAAGAAATTTCTCTTGATCATCTTTAAGCCAAATGATAGATTGGTTTCAAAATTAAGCAATATAACTGGTAAGGAAAGTATTCCCTTAAACAATTAAGTCATAAACAATGTGACTTCAAAAGTCAAAAGTCATAAGCAATATAACTGGTAAGGAAAGTATTCCCCATAAATAATTAAGTCACTGATCAAAGGGTCAGTTGTTTATACAAAAGCAATGATGAGAAGCGAGGAGAGGATGGGACGCTGGAGAAGTGGAAGGACAGCAAAGGGAATGGTGGCACATTGTGAAAATTGTCATCGATGGCAGGGAACAATTGCAGCAAAATTGTAAAAGGTGTATAATATGCTGTGCAAGATTTCACCAATATTATTGTTAGACTTGGTTGCCTAGAGAAACAGAACCAGCAACACTCATATATTTATAAGAAGGACCTTTACAATTGAGAAGTAACTTACTATTAAGAAAGCATCCCAGTCCAGCCCAACTCAAGTCTGTGAGTCCTCTCCTAACCAGCTCCCTCTTCTGATCCTTGGAGCCGAGGACCCATGATTCAGAAAGGGTAAGTGGAATATCAGGAGCTCACTGGCTACTAGGTGCAGAGTGGTGTGGATTCATGGCCTGGAGCAGATAACTCAGAAGTTGGCTCCCACGGTCAGTGGCCCACCTGGCCTTTAGTCCCAGAAAAGATGAATGTGAAAGGCAAGGGTGGGAAGGGGTCCAGAGTGGTTTTCGTATAAAAAGACCAAACCTACCAGGAGACCTCATCAGACTGGGACTTCATTAACAGGCTGGACGCCCACCCTACATGTGTCCACATTGACATAAAATCTAACAGCCACAATTGTTTTTTAAACAGAAAAGGAAAGAGAAGGCATTGCAGGCAACACTGTGCAGTATAAAAAGGACTGGCCCTAGAATGAGATTTAACCACATCTTGGTAATCCCACTACCACACTGGGAGACTTTTGGCTTTGTTGATAAAAAGAAAATGTTTTCTTCCTGTCCTATAAGGTCGTGTTGGGTAAAGTTGGACTTCCTCCTGCAAGATCAACAGTTCAAAGCCATCAGCTGCTCCACTTTCCAAAGTTAAAGTTCTACATTCCCTTAAAGATTTAAAACATCAGGAACCCTATAAAGTGGAGTTGAATGAATCAGATTCCACTCAGTGACAATGGGTTTTATAGGGTACTGTGTTAGTCTGGGTAGACTAGAGAAACTAGAATTCATAAACATGCATATATATATAAAGGAGAGGTTTATATACAAGAGGAATGGAACATTGAGAAAGCATCCCAACCCACTCCAGTCCAAGTACATAAGTCCAATATTAGCCCATATGTTCGATACCAATCCCTAAGTCCTCTTCAGATTCACAAACCACAGGAAATGATGCCAGGACAACCACAGGCCAGCGGGTGCAGAGTCTGGTCTATCCGTGGTGGTAGAAGCCTTTTCGTGGCTCCTCCAGTTTCCAGGACTCAGGGTCCATCAGCATGCTGTCATGTGTCTTGTCAGCTGCAATGTTTCCCAAAGACTGAGTCTTGTGTCTTATCAGTAGGGTATCTCCAAGGGAAATACCACCAAATTTTCCAGCATTCTCAGTTGAAAGCCACACCCACACAGAGGTCTCATTGGCTATCTCCAGATTGACAGGATAGACTCCACCTTTACATTTCTTTTTTTTTTAATTTTTTTTAAGGCACCACTGCCCTGGTGGTGGGAGTAGGAGGCCCAGCCTTTGCTCCTGGGAACGGGAATTGAACCTCCATCCCAGTGGACCGCAGTCCCGTGCACAACCACTATGCCCCCGGGGCTCAGCCCCACCTTTACATTTCTAAACCTGAAATTGACCCAATTACTTGACTGCCACGGGTACTTACTGAGACCAAAAGTAGTAATGCAATATTAGACACTGGAGAGATGGAAGGCACAGTTATTGACCATTTTGAATCAGATAACCCTGTGACATTGCAATCAGTAAAGCTGTTGCATGAGACCTCTTTAAGTGTTGAAGAGCAAGGATGTCGTTTTGTGGACTATGGTGTTCTCCCACACTGTGGTATTTTTCCACTGGCTCATATGTATGTGAAAGTTGGACAGTGAATAAGAAGGCCAAAGTAGAATTGATGCATTTGAACTGTGGTGCTAGAGAACAGTATTAATGCATAAGCTAATATGGTGAAGAAAGTGGATGGAGTCCAGTTATCAAAAGATATAGCGTCTGGGGACTTAAAGGCTTGAGTAAACAAGCGACCATTCAGCTCAGAAGCAACAAAGCCCACACGGAAGAAGCACACCAGCCTGTGTGATCATGAGGTGGTGAAGGGATCTGGTGTCAGGCATCAAAGAGCTAAAATGATATTATTATTAATGAGGAGGAGTACAGATAGGGGACCCAAAGCCCATCAATAGGTGAAGTGACATCCTATTGCAGAGGGGTTGCAAGGAGGAGATGAGCCAGTTAAGATACAGGGTACTAACGATAAAATATGCAACTTTCTTTGAGTTCTCAAATGCTGCCTGCCACCCACTATCATGATTCAATTCTACCACATAAATCCAGCTAGACCAGGAGATGTACAGTGAAGTTGGAAACATGAAGAATTTAAGATAGATGATCCCTCAAGATTAATACCAGGAGGGTGGAGGGATGGTGGAATAGAAAGGGAGAATCAATTTCAGGGATCTACACGTAGCCTCCTCTCTGGGACACGTACAACAGGGAAGTGAGTGTTGGGACACATTGGACAGTGTACAGTATGAAAATAATAATTTGTAAACTACTAAAGGTTCTCCTGAGCCCCGGTGGCGTAAGTGGTTGAGTGCGGGACTGCGGCCCACAGGCTTGGCGATTCAAATCCAGCGGTGGCTTTCAGGAGCAGTGCTAGGTAGCTCCCATGACCACCAGAGAGCAGTGATGCCAAAAAAAATTAAGGTTCATGGGGGAGGGGGAAAGAAAGGGAAATATAAGGAGCTGATACTGGGGGCCTGGATGGAGGGAGGATGTTTTGAGAGTGATGATAGCAATAAATGTGCAAATGTGGCCTGCATACAATTGATGTATGTATGGATTGTGATAGGAGTTGTATGAGCCCCCAATAAAATGATTCATTAAAAAAAGGAGGGAGGGAGAAGGAGGAGCTTATACTAAGGATTCAAGTGGAAAATATTTTGAAATGAAATATGTGTACAAATATGCTTGATACAAATGATGTATTAAATGTTATAAGAGCTATAAGAGCTCCCAACAAAATAATTGGGGGAAAAAAGAAAATAGTGTTAAAAATACCATGTGTGGACTGCTAGAAAGAAGTATAGCAGAATTCTTCTTACAGGCAAATATAATGAAAGTTTGTCTTATGTACTTTGGACATGTTTCAACAGGCTAAAGAAGCACTGAAAGCCCTCATTCCTTGGTGTCAGGAGATTTGGAAGATAGCTACCTAGCCAATTGACTGGAATAGATCCATATGTTGTGCTTATTCCAAACAAAGGTGACACAACAGAATACTCAAACCTTAGAATGATATCACACACAAAAGAAAAGCAAAATTTTACTTCAGGTCATCCAACAGCAGTTACAGCAGCACATTGACAGGCAGCTGCCCGAAGTTCAGACCAAATTCTGAAGAAGAGGTGGAACACGGCTTATCATTGCTGATGTCAGAGGGATCTTGGCTCACAGCAAAGAATAGCAAGATTTTTGTGTTTCGTTGACTATGCAGAGGCCTTAAACTGTGGGGTTACACTAAACGGTGGAAATCTTGAAAAGAATGAGAATTCCAGCACACATGATTGTGGTCGTGTGGAACTTGTACCTGGAACTCGTATCAAGAGGCAATTGTTCAAACAGAACAAGGGTGCACTACATGATTTAAAATCAGGAAAGGTGTATACCAGGTTGTATCCCCTCACCAATGGTGTTCAATCTATATGCTGGGCAAATCATCAGATAAACTGGATTATATGAAGAAGAGTGTGACATCAGGATTGGAGGAAGGCTTATTAATGACCTGCAATATGAAGATGACACAACCATGCTTGCTGAAAATAAAGAACTTGCTTATGAAAATCAAGACTCACAGTCTTATTTAATTCTTGAAACCTGATCATGATCCCTTTGTCACCTCTTGGTCCCACAAGCTGGTGTGCTTCTTCCATGTGGACCTTGTTCTTTCTGAGCTAAATGCCTGCTTGTTTATGCTCAATCCTTTAAGCCATGTGCTATATCTTTTGATAGCTGGGCACCATCAGCTTTCTTCACCATATTTCCTTACACATACATTTGTCTTCAGTGATCCCAATATGAAGGTAGGCACACAATGAAATGATTTTATGTTCTTTGATACCTGATTCCTGATCTTTTTGACACCTTGTGGGTCACACAGGCTGGTGTGCTTCTTCCATGTAGGTTTTGTTGCTTTTGAACTAGATGGCCACTTGATTAAGACCCCAGATACTATATCTTTTATAACTGGCCATCATCAGCTTTCTTCGCCACAATTCCACTTTTGTCTTCAGTGATTCTATCAGGAAGATGAGGATCATAGAATGTTAATTTAATAGAACAAAGTGTTCTTGCACTGAGGAAGTACTTGCATGTAGGTCCAATGTCCATCTGCTGCCTTAATACTGAACTGATAAATATATGCACATAGATCTATTTCCCATTATCATATATAAATATATTTACCTATGCACATGCCTGTATTTATACCTCTATAAATGTCCTTTGCCTCCTATTTCTTTCCTCTATTTCCTTTTACTTCTCTCTTGTCCCACTATCATGCTTAGCCTTCATTTGGATTTCAGTAATTTCTCTCAATCACCCTTGATCGATTCCTACCAAGTCTCTCAGACTCTCCTTGCCACTGATTTTGGATCACCTGCTGTTCCCTTGTCAATGGGTTGATCAACACCACCTCCTTTCCCCCACCTTCCCCTATCCCATATCCCCTGAGAACCATCAGTCTCATCATTTTCTCCTCCAGACTGATCATCTAGCCTATTTTATCTAGATAGACCTGCAGAGATATTGTACATAAAAACACAAGACATAGCAAGATGAAGCAACAAAAGAAAATGAAACAAGAAAAAAACTGTGTCCAGAAAGTGTGTGTGTGTGTGTATATATATATATATATATATATATATATATATATATATAAAAACAATAAAGCAAAACCTGTAAATAGTCCAAGGTCTGTTTGTTGACCTCTAGGAGTGACCTCCAGTGGAGTCCAATAGGGTTCCACATCCTGACCCCAAAGTCTATCCTTGGCACTCCCTCAATACCTCCATCCTCTGCGCCCCCTGCTGCTCTCCTGTAAGCCCTTAGTGTTTTCCTCCATGTGATAGGATCAGACCATGTGCAATCCTGACACTGTGTCTCCAGTGTTGTCTCCCTTAGGGCCTTAGGTCAGCAAGGGACATCGTGTCTCATAGTGGAGCTGGCCATCTGGTCCTCTCTGTGTGTTGGCTGATCTGAGTGGGGAGATTGTCGTCGTCAAGTCTTGGTGCACCAGAATGCACTCCATTCTCTCTTAGCCCCACCCTTCATTTGCTCCCGTGTGCTCTGGTAAGAGATGCCCCTCTTCCCCGATCTTCAGTGCTATCCTCAAAAGTAAATTCTTAGGCTGAGCCCCGGTGGTGTAGTGGTTGAGTACAGGACTGCCACCCACTGGCCTGGTGGTTCAAATCCAGCAGAAACTCTCCAGGAGCAAGGCTGGGCCTCCCACTCCAACCAGAGGGCAGTGATGCCCCCCCCCCCAAAAAATAAATAAAAAGTAAATTTGTCTGGGGGAGGGGACAGGTCATGGTATTTTCAGTTGCCTCGTATTCATGTGAAAATTGGATATTAAATAAGGAAGACGGAGGAAGAATTGATGCATTCGAATTGCAGTTCTGGAGAAGAATATTGAAGGTACCATGGACTGCTCAAAAGGCAAATCAGTCTGTGTTGAACGAAGTAAGATCAGAGTGCTCCTTAGAGGCAAGGATGGCAAGTCTTCCTGTTATATCCTTTGGACATTTTGTCAGAAGACACCAACCAGTCTTGGGAGAAGGACATCATGCCTAGTAAAGTGGAGGGACGAGAAAGAAGAGGAAGGCCTTGGTGATATGGATTGACACAGTGGTTGCCTCAAGTGACTTGGGTGTAGGAGCACGCATAGGGTCACTATGGGTCTGAACTGACTCACTGATGACTCATAGCAATACCTAAGATGTCGGCCTTTTCATACATTCAAATTTCCAGTAGCTACAAGATGCTGCACCTGTTTCTTCTTATTGTGAATGATGTCTCCTCAGCAAATGAAGGTCTTGAGTGTTTTACTCTATCCACCGCATTATAGGAGACTCCTCTTTGAGAAGGCGGCTCCCCCTCCATCGTTGTTTGCATTCTTTTCAGCCTACGTGGTTCATCTTCCAGAACTGTAGCTCACAGGGTCCCCTCCTAGCCATAATGTTTTCAGTGACGACTTCCTCAGAAAAGACCGTCTATTCCTCCTGTGCAGCCTTTTCTTAACACATGAAAGATTGGATATTTTAAAATCAAGAAGTTAAAAATCAAGCAACCAAATCAAGGTGAAGGGGTGGGGAAGTCGTGGCGATCCAAAACCCATCTGCAAGTTATCACATTAAAGACCGGATACACTTGGGATTCGTCCACAATGTGTTCATCTGAGAGACTTGCTGTAATCTCTCCAATATGAGTGACCTCACTGGTCTTTGAAATTCCATCGACGCAGCTTCCAGAATCACAGCAACATGAAAGCCACCACAATAAGACAATAGGACAAATTGTCAGACAACTGGCGGAGAAGAAGGATTATTGCTGTGGTTAGGTACCATCGAGTGGGTTCTGACCGTAGCGAACCTTTGCACAATGGAACAGAAGGCTGCTTGGTCCTGTACTATGCTTGAGCCCATTGTTGCAATCTCTGTCTCAATTGATCTTGTTAAAGGTCTTCCCCGTTTTCAAAGCTCCTTTACTTGGTCAATCATCCTTCTCCAGGACCTAGGCTCTCCTGATCACATAGCAGCAGTGAGTGAGACAGCCTCACCAGGCTTCCTTCTAGGGGACATTCTGGCTGCACTTTTTCCAAGACCGATTTTGTTGTTCTTCCTCTTCTCCTGGCAGTCTATGGTTCTTTAAATATCCCTTCTAACAACTTAATTCAAGATATCCAGCTCAAGCAGAACAACCACGTAGAGTTTGAGGTTTGAGTCAGCCCTGTCACTTGCCTCCCCAGATCCAAGAAGCTTATTGGCCAGCAGTGAGCATGCTGTCATCTTTCTAGACAATCCAAGAAAGTATTTTCTCTCGCTCCTATTTTCCTTGTTTTCAACCTGTTGACCTCTCCTTCAAAGACACCAGAAAAAAATAAATGTTCTCTGTACGCTCTCAAGTCTCGGACTTAAACTTTGAAACCATCCGCTTCCATTCATAATTTTCCTTTGTGCAGAATAAGAAAAAAAAAATGTGGCCTAAGGTTTTTTTTTCCAATCTCAAGTTTCTGTCAGGATTTTGCATCAATTTTCACCCCTGTGCTGGGTGAGATGAGAACCCTGAGAGAAACTTTGCTACACTGTCCTGAAGTTTCTCCTTTGAGTGACAAAGGGCGGTGAAGCAGCTGAAGCGCTCCCTAAATGCAAAAAAAAAAAATGTTTCTGAGAGACAGTCACATCTGGGAAAATACTGCGACAATTTTCTTGATGAGGATCCTGCTTAATCTTTCACTGACTGCTTGTTATTGAAATTTTTTCCACTATGCATGTTGTATAGCATTAAATGAGCTTTCTTGCAGTGTTTTTATCCATTAGAAATGTGCTGCTAACCAAACTTGATCTTAAAAAGAGGAATGTCATGTCTCTGCTGTAAAACATGTACATATTACCAATTATGAAATGAATAGAAAATGCTGACACAACTGACTGCTGTCAAAGTAAATGTATAAGAAAGGAAGTATGAAAAAAGGGTGACATCAACTAACCAGTAAACACTCAGGGAAAGGAATTCCAAACATCAAGGACAGACCCAGAAAGAAAAGCAATGCTCTCCATAGTGCCTGACACAAAGTAGGTGTTCAATCCATGGCTAATAACATGAATGTTTTTATATGCTCGATTTGAAAATTAGAATGCAAAATCATTTGTGCATTATTTGCAACTTTAAAAAGCCTGTGTGTGTGAAGTGTGAACAAGAGCAAAGAAATATGGGTAAATAAAAGCATGTGATCTATGTTAGTCTGGGTAGTTTTGTCTGGGTAGACTAGAGAAACAAATACATAGACACACATATGTAAATAAGGGAGATGTTTATTTACAAGTGGAATGGAACATTGAGAAAGCATCCCAACCAAGTCCATTTCAAGCCCACAAGTCTGATAATGGTCCATATGTCTGAAACCAGTCTATAAAGTCTTCTTCAAATTCACAAGACACATGCAATTACAGCAGCACAATCACAGACCAGTGGGTGCAAAATCTTGTGTATCCAGTGGTGATAGAAGCATTTCAGCACCGGCAGGGGCCTCTTTTTGACTTCTCAAGCATCTCAGCTTGGGCAGGAATCTCTACATGGCTCTTCTGGCTTCAGAGGTCTGGTTTCATCAGAGTAAGCCCATGTGACAGGGAGTCAGCCGTCTTGTCAGTAAAGCATCTCCAAGGGACTGAATAATGAGTCTCTCACCTCCAAGGGGGAAATACTAGCAGATTTCCCAAAATTCTCAGGAGAAAACCATGCCCCCACAGAGGTCTCACAGGACATCTCCAGACTGACAAGCTAAACTCCACCCCTACTCTTAATTCTCAAATTGACATAAGATTAGATTACTGCCACAAATCTGTTGGCACGATTGCTAAATTTTGCAAGTTTGGGGTTTGAGTTTTCCTAGATTGGTGCTCCCTGTTAGTGAGTCAGCCCCAGTTCAAGACAGCCTCAACACTATGTTGTAAAATGCAGCTAGATCTTATACCAGGCTCAGCATCAATTGCTGATCAGATCACTGTGAACCATAGGATTTGATGAGCCAATTTTCAGAAGAATGAGCACCATGGTATGCTAATCTAGAGAAGCAAGTCAAGAGGGATTCATATGCATATAAGAAAGAGCTTTATATAAAAGAACAATTGCATATTGAGAAATTATCCTAGTCCAGTCCAGATCAAGTTTGATATTAGCCCATATGTCCAATACCAATCTATAAAGTTCTACTTAGACTCACACAATACATGCAGTGACACCAGATGCAAGAAGATCAACAGGCAAGTAGATGGAAAGTCTTGTGGATCCAGTGTATCTCAGACATTGTAAGCATCTCAGCACTGGCATAGATCTCCACATGGCTTCTCCAGTGCCAAGACTCTAGCATAGCTCCATGTGTCTTGTCATTGGGAATGCCAAACAAAGAGTGTGTGTGTTCCACTTCCAGTGAGCTATTTATCTCCATGGCACCTCCAAATGAGGTCACCAAGCAGTGACCTGATTGACTGGCTAAATTCCACACCTTCACTCTTGATAGTCTCAAGGTGGCACCAGATGATGTATCTAGCACCCCAGGCCTTTATTTCTACTCCTAAGAGACTATGTAATGGCTTTTAAATAATAAATTTGTGGCTTGAGTGAAACACCATTGAGAATGATCCTTTATAAAAGAGTCTTAATTTTGTATTACTAGTTACTCAATCCATCAAGGGGAGATATTTAAGCATACAATCTTTTTATGACCAAAAAAAAATGGATCACTCTATCTTTACAAATATCCTGCCTCCATTTTCTCCAAAGCTAGGCACTCATCCTTCTCAGGAAGGGCACACAGGTATAGTCTCTAAAGTACTCGTACCTGTAACATCAGGAAGTCAGCATCCCCTGACTTGAAAAATCACAGAACCTAAACTGAAGATCAGAAAGTGGGGGCGGGGGGGGGGATCAGGGGGCAGGGAGCCTTAGAGCTGATTGTGATGATGATATGCAACTCTTTTTTAGAAGCAGTTAACTATGGAAACATATGATATGCGTGGATATTACATCAAGAAAACTACTAAAAAAAGAGAAAGAAACAAACCAAGCAACCTATGATTATCATGGGTGAAGATAGGAAGAGTTTTTGCTTAGGGAGCATTGACTTTATTTTAATGGTAGTGGAACAACTTGAAGAGGGATAGCAATAATGATTGCACAAAACGACGAGTATAATCAATGGCACTGAATTATACATGCATACATTGTTGAATTGGTGAATGTCTTTTCTGCACCTTTTTGTCCCAGCGGAAAAAAAATGCATGAATGACAATGAATACAGGAGAAAAGAAAATGTCCTAAAATTAATTGTGGTAAAGATCGTACAACTCTTCCTGATATGCCTGAACTATTAAATTATATGACATGTGTATGAAGTGTCAATAAAAGTATTTCTAAGTTTGAATTTTTTTTTTAAAGATCAGAAACTCACCATAGAAAATCTCTGCTGAGGTATGAGTAGGTTCAAGAAGTTCATTTAAGAACTGGAGGAAAATTATTTTTAAAAGACTGTAATCTCGCCATAAATTTTTTTGGAGTTCCCTCAGGCATGAAAAGTCCTCCTCCTGCACTTTGGGCAGCTAGGAATCAGAGAAAAATAAAAGAGACAACTTTTGCAAAAAATAAAGCTTTTGAGAAGAAGAAATTACTAAAATATACCTTATAAAACAGAAAGAGAAAATAGAAGACTGGTGTTATGAATACTTCAGTAAATTACTGAAAAATCACAGAACCTAAACTGAAGATCAGAAAGTGCAGGGGGAGTATATTTGGCATGTGCACAAAGGAGAATTCCGACAGGCAGCTGAGAATCAGTTTAGCAATCTAGTGCCTTAATCTCTGAAACACCAGAGTTCCTCATGCAGAACCTTGGAAAGGACTTATATTAAGCATTGTCATAGATTAAATTGTGTGCCCCTCAAATATTGTAGGCTTGGCTGGGCAATTATTCTCAATAGCTTGGTAGTTATGGAATGAGGTGATTTGACAGTTATGCAATGATGTGATCCTCTTCCATGGATTGGATGCAGTCAGCAGATCAAGTGTGAGAGAATTAGAATGGGCGGCAACACCCTTACTCAGGTTACAGCTTCAGATCCAAGGCAAGAGGAGTTTCGCTGGGGTGTAGCCTGTATCACTGATTCTCTTAGAAGAACTGAAAGGAGAATTGAGTATCTAAAGCAAGACCTGACTACCACCAAAAAAAAAGAGCCAGAACTAAAGAATATCTATTGGACTCCGGGTCCTTGAGCTGAAAAATCTTCTAGCGGCAGGGAAAGCTGATGTCAAGATACATATTCAAAAGCCACTGCCACGGAGGGCATTTTGATTCATAGATGGCCCTATATAGGGCTTCAGAGACAGGAGAAAGCTTCATTTTTTTCCATCAGGGTAGTTGGGGGGCTTGAACCACTGACCTTCATCTCTGGAGAATGCCAGACCCACCGGTAACAAAAGAAAAAACTAACTTTCCCCCTAACCAATAGTCCTGACTTCTAGACCCCTAAACTGTGAAAGAATTAATTTCTGTTTGTTAAAACAATCCATTCAGGGTATGTCTGTTATAGCACTACATAATAAAGACAAGTATAATCCCAGATGAATCTTCCAATCTTTTTTGAATGATATTTTCATTTCCTTTTCAAATGAAACTCATATTAGTCAACCCTAGATGTATATCTATTGTCCCCTGGTGTTGTACAGAATTACTAAACTAAATAAGCATAGTTCTTTGGAAGTACTAAAAGGTAGTTTTGAACTGTTAATATAGAAATAGTTTCCCGGTCCATTTAAAATTGTTTGTCTTGATGGAAAGAATACAATGGTAGATAGATTTTCCAATGATTAAAGTTTCTACTTCTCAGAACACCCTAATGGGTCTCTCCTAACTAATGTCTCCATGAAATTCACTTTCCAAGCTTCAACTTCCTCACATCACTAAAAAGACAGCAAAGCCCTTAAGCCGATTTTGGATACATGCTATGCTATGATTCTGGAGCTCTGTGCACCAAAGTTCTGCAAATGCTTCTAGTATGATATGTATAAAGGTTAGAGAAAACAGAGTCTCGAATGAGAAGGGTCTTCGACATCCCTCACACAAGGACAAAGGTGGTTTCTGTTAAGGGCCATAGAGTCAGTTCCGACCTCGAGGGATTCTATGCACAACAGAAGGACAATCCTCTTAATTGTCCCTATACCTGAGCCCCTGGATGCAGTCACTGTGCCAGTCCATCTCATGAAGGGTCTTCCTCTTGTTTGCTACCCTTCCACTTCACCACACATAGTGCCCTTCTCCAGAGACAGGTGTACCCTGACAATATGTTCAAAGTATGTCAGTGGAAGTCTTGCCATCCTTGCCTCTAAGGAGCACTTATTCTTACTTCTTCCATGGTAGATCAGTTTCTCCTGTTAGCTGTCCGTGGTACTTTCAATAGTCTTCTCCAGCACCGCAGTTCAAACACATAGATTCTTCTTGAGTCTGCCTTATTCAGGGTCCAACTTTCACATGGATATGTGGCGACTGAAAAACAATGGCTTGGATGAGGCATACCTTACTCCTCAAAGTAATCTCCTTTGTTTTCAGTATTCTAAAGAGGTCTTGTGCAGATTTACCTAATGTAACTAATCTTTTAATCTCTTGACTATTGCTTCTAGTGGATCCATGCAAGATAAAATCCTTGACAAAGTCAATCTTTTCTCTATTTATTATGATGATGTTGCTTACTGATCTTTGTGTTAGTCTGCGTTGACAAGAAAAACAAATCCAGTGACACTCCTATGTGTATAAGAAGGGACTTTATATCAAGAAGCAATCACGTATCAGTAAAGCATCCCAATCCAGTCCAACTCAAGTCCATAAGTCCACGAGCCCATAATTCCCTCTTCAGACGCATGCAACCACGTGCAATGGTGCAGAATGCAGGAAGATCACAGCCTTGAGAGTGCAGAGTCATGGGGATCCAAGATTGTAGGCCCACGAAAAGGCTCCAGCAGTTCCCAAGGTCTATAGCAGAGAGAAAGAGAGGTCCCCAGAACCCTCCTTCTAGAAGACCACACCCCCAAGATGACACCATTAGGCTGTAACCTGATTGACAGGTTTGACTCCACCCCTACACTTTTATACATCTTCAAGGTGACATAAAATTATCTAACGGCCATAAAATTATCTAAGTGCTCGTCTAGTTTGTGAGTGTCTGTGGCAAGTGTTTCAAGTCCTCCTCTCTTTCAGCAAGAAGGTTGTGTCATCTAATAATGCAGGCTGTTAATAAGTCTTCCTTCATTCCTGATGTCCTGGTTCTTCTTCATAAGATCCAATACCTCTACTTATTTGTTCAGCATACAGACTGAGTAAGTATGGTGAGAGGATAGAACTCTGGTGCACACTTTTCCTGGTTTTAAACAACACAGTGTTCCCTTGATCTTTCATACAACTGCCTCTTCATCCATGTACAAGGCCCACATGAGCACAATGGAGTAGAATTGTCAATAAATCTTAAAGTACAATGTTGTCTCTGATAGGATTATATCTATTCGCCTTCAAGAAGTCCACTCAATGCAACTATTACTCAAATTTAGGCACCAACCACAAAAGCTAGAGATGAAGAAATTGAAGAAGTCTACCAAGGTCTTCCCTCATAGATTGGTCAAATGTGCAATCAGTATGCATTGATAGCTATTGGTAATGGCGTGCAAAAGATGGAAATGCAGAGGAAGGAACAATTGTTGGTAAATATGGTCTTAGTGACAGAAATAAAGCTGGAGATCGCATGATAGAATTCTGCATCACAAATGACTTACTCATAGCAAATACCTAGGATGAAGGCTAGGTATTAATTGCTATCAATATCTAATAAACATATCCATCAAAGAGAAAGATGTGAAGTCTGAGACTTAAACTGTCTGCTACAGGGAAAATAGCAAGTTCCAGATACATGTATAAGGGTCCAAAGGGTATATGGTATATAAGGGTCCAAAGATAAGTCATGCCCGTACACGTGTACAAAACAGCAAAGAGTTAATGTACAGTTTTATTTAAGCATATGACCACTTCAACAACAACAAAACCCACAAAGAAGCACTTCTCCCCTCTTGAGTTGAGAGGGGACTTTGTCTAGTGGAATGCTTCTAGTTTTTAAATGGCATTAGCCAAGGGGAGGGAATCCCACACTGCAGATACTCAAGCGATTTTCTAATTAGTTGTTCCATTCAGCTTGGGTCTTATACATCATTTCTTTCCAATTCATCTGGGCTGCTGCGCTGGGTTAGGCTGCCTCAAAATTGCCATCTAGTGCAGTTCTGGGTCAGGAAACTCTCCAGGGGCCAGCTTTAAAATTCGGGTTTTCCCAAGTCTGTGCTCACAGTCTTTTGATTATAACTTGTTCTCACAAGGTCCTTTGTGCATTCTCTTAGCGGGTAGAGCAAAAGTCCCTGCTCTTTGGTGTCAAAAGATACAAAAAGAACTTCCTATGTCAGAAGAGGGGCTTGGAAAGATGATCTTGGGCCCTTCGTAATATTAACAAACTGATATAAGCCACATTGGGTTGCAGAGTTAACTATAGTCTCTCTTTGGAATTAAGCAAAAAAGTGACATAAAAGAGATGAGGATCAGGAGAGAAGCAGAAAGGAGTGAGGTAGTTGCCGAGGTGCAATCTGCCCACAAATATCTTCTGAGGGATCTTTTCCTGAGGATCTTGGCATGGTTCCTGGGCAGAACGTTAGGAGTGCTGCAGGATACAGAGAAGGTACTACTGAAGGGAAGAAAGCGATGCTGGATGTAAGGAAGAGGACTAGACAAGAAACTTAAAGATGAGTCAAAGACAACATGGAAGGATAAAAGACAAGAGAATTCCCTGAGGGATACGAATGATTTGTTTTAAATCACCTTATTAGGGGCTCATAAAACTCTTATCACAATTCATACATACATCCAATTTCTCAAGCACTTTTGTGCACATGCCGCCATCATTGTTTTCAAAGCATTTTCTTTCTACTTGAGCCTTTTTCCCCTCCCTCCCCCTTCCTTTCTTCCTCATGAGTCCTTGATAATTTACAAATTATTATTTTTTTATGTCTTGCACTGTCTCATGTCTCCCCCCACATCCTATCTGTTGTCCATCCCCCTGACAGGGGTTTATAGTAGGTTATTGTGATTGTTTCCCCCTTTCTTTCCCCACTTTACCCTTACCCTCCTGATACAGCTACTCTCGATATTGGTCCTGATGGATTCGTCTGTCCTATATTCTCTGTGTTTCCAGCTCTTATCTGTACCCATGTACATGCTCTGGTCTAGGCAGGTTGATACAAATGATCTGCACTCTACTGATAACCTAAAGGTTGGTAGTTCAAATCCAGTAAGTGATGCCACAGAAGGAGGTCATGGTGATTGGTTTCCAAGCAGATCTCAGGCATATCACAGGAACAAAAGATAAATAACTTCTAGTTTGAAACACAGGAGTTACCTGCAGGGGTTGATGACCGAGGCTTATAAAGAGAGAGACTATAGGCATAAAAGCAACTGGGAACTCTTGAAGACAAGACAGTGTGAGGTACAATAGCTTCCCCATTGCAGTTAGTTTACACTCCGTTCACCTATGCAAGTAAGACCCAGAGGACCTAAGTCAGATCTACAAGACTAAACCTAGACTCAGTGAACTACAAAGCCCATCCTGCCTCACCTGAAGCCCAATGACCCAGCCTCTTCCAATCCCTGCCAGGAGAACAGCCGAGAGAAGAGTGAACTCTTCTGGCCCTGCAACTCCTTAAGTGTGACGGTCAGGAGTCCCCATGTGTGATTATTACAGCAATTCATAGGCATAAGTCCTGGGTCTAGAGAAGGTACCTGGCATACCTGGATTCCATTAGCAAAATGTGACTTGATCTGACAGAAAGGAGGGACTAGCTCTTGCCCTCTGGCACCTCTCCCTTTAACCCAGGGCATGTGGCAGACTGCACTTCTCAGCCTTTCCTGCAGGCACAGTCTGGGTGCCCTGGTGTCTCTCAAATTTAGATTAGGGACCAGTTGCCAGACACAGGCTTATTGTGGCTATAATATGCTCGAGACATTGTTTTTTACAGAATATTTTTTCTTTCCAATGTTTAACTTTGGAATATAGGAATGATGTGTTAACAGAGCCCTAGTCTGGACCTGATAACAAAAACACCTGAGGAATTCTGATCAAGTCACTTAAAACTTCTCCCTTAGTGATTAGAAATCCCATCTAGTAGAGTTCACTTTCAAACTTTAATCCCACAGCAAATTTTATACCCCTTTCCTCCCTCCCTCACCAGCCAGACTTCAGCAGCAGGACTCCGTGTGAGAAAAGAGATGCCCTCTGTTTTTCTAAGTAAGACTCTCCCTTCCCCCAATTTAAACTATTTAGTTAGAATCAGAAGGAAGGATTAGGGAAGCAGGAGACAAAAGACCATTTTACCTGGCTGGACAGAGCATTGTAATCCTCTGTGGATTGTCTCTGCCTCCAGTCAAGGCTGACTGGTCACTGACACCTTGCTTTTTGCAAGAGGCCCACACACTACCTCTTATGAAGACATGGGTCTGCTTCCTGGGAACGCCCCTCCCTGCACAATTCTCTGATGGGAAAGGTCCATCTCCACTGCTGCCAGCAACTGTCCGTTCCTGCCCTTGGTGGGATCATGAGGCTCTTCTGGCTTGACTGCCACTTATCCTGGGAGGAGAACGAGAAGAACCGCAAGAGGGGTGAATCCCTGTTGGTTTCCACCCTGCCCTTTTAGGAACTCACACCTCCTTGCTCAAGCAAACGGCAAGAGAGAGAGCTGTTTCACTGTAAATCATTACACACTCCTCCAGTCGTCCCAGGAAACGGATCTGCAAGTGCACTCCAGCATCAGATATCCACCTAGGACTGGGATGGCAGTCTCCCCCTCCTGCCTGCCCGCCCATCAATCTATGAATGATTCTCCTTACAGATGGAGGGCAAAAAGGCATAGAGCTTAGCTTTTGGGCCTGTGGCATGTGACTTCATCAATCTGTCTTAGAAAGAAGAAAGGAAGGAAGGAAGAAAACTCTACACTGTCTTCTACTTACAATTTGGAGTGACAGAGAACACCTGGTTGGAGTTGGCAAAACTGGCTTGCCGCCTCTAAATGAGTCATTGACGTATATGATCCCATTGCTTGTGGACCGCCACCAGAATGTGAGTATAGGCTCCTGTGTATCCTCAGTTTTTCATCCTGATGATTGCAGACTACTGCTATGGTTCTACTTAATATCCTACCACATAAATGCTGTCTGGATTGTCCAAAACACTCATCCCCTCTGTTGTCCCCCATCTTTCTATACCATATACCTTCTCACCCTTTATATCTCTGTGTACATAACACTAATATCAGAAGGGACTCCTGGCTCTGTCAAATCTAAGTTAAAAGCTCACTGTTTTCCTTTTGTGATTTAATGATCTAGGACACTTTTAGCCATAATCTTTATAACGTCCACCAAATGACTAGTGGAACCATATGTGACACTGTGGAATGTCAGCTGGTCAGTGTGTTAAACAGAGTTGACTAGAGGAACAAATCCGAGGACACTCATATGTGTTTAAGAGAGAGATTTATATCAAGAAGCAATTGTGTATTGAGAAAACATCCCAGACCAGTCCAGGTTATAGCCATAAGTCTGATACTAGCCCATATGTCCAATACTAGTCATAAACTCCTCTTCAGACTCACATAGCCATTCACAATGATGCCAAATGTAAGAAGATCACAGGCCAGTGGGTGGAAGTCTTGTGGATCCTGTGGCAGTAGAAGTATTACAGCCCCGGTGTGGGTCACCAACCCCCCGCCCCACCCCCCTTGGCTCCTTCAGCTCTCCAAGTGTCTCAACAGCATGAAAGTGAAGCAGACAGAGTGCGTAGCCCACATCCAGGGAGAAAGAGAGGAAGTCCCCAGAATCCTCATAAGAAGGCTATGCCCACAAGGAGGCATCATCAGGCTATGACCTGATTGACAGGCTAGACTTCACCCCTGCACTTATTTATCAATTTGACGTGCAATTAGCTAATTACCACGGTCAGTTTTGCCAACCTGCTCTGTTTAAAATGAGCCTTTTTAGAAGCAGGAATGGTGCATCTCACTACCATCTAGGAAGCAGTACAAGAACAAACTACGTTCGTCAAACCCTGACGTCACAGCACTGACCCCCTCCAATGCGGAGAGAGCAATGTCCCCGGAGGAACAGCAGCATACTAAGAGCAATGGACTTCTGGGCCGACAGAGCAAGTCAAGATGAGTGCCTTTAGGGAGGAGGTTCACTTTTGGAGTAAGGTGCCTTTTAGGCATTTATTCACAGTACTAAAGTTTCATTGTAACACTTGCCTGAGCAGGGCAGAGGCCAAAGGACCACATGCCTAACAGGCATGTCTGTAAGCACGCCTGAGAAGAGGCACTTCCCACCTGGGAACTGTATCTTTAACATTTTCCATACTGAAATTTAACCTGTTTCATTTCCTTATGAACTCCACGATCATGAGTATTGAGAATTCTGAATGGCCATGCAATGAATTATGAGACCCAGAAGACATGTAGTGAGTGCGTTGGAGCGGCAAGTGGTTTGAGAATTGAGAAAGGAGGCAAGAAAGTAGAGGTATGTCTGGCTTCCCATTCATAGGAATCAACCAAGAGTTGATTCTAACGGAGTTCTCCTCCTCTCTACTCGTGAAGTTGGAGGGGACCAAAGAGGGCCCTCACCCCACCTTGACATTCATCTGACACTCACCCCTGATAGTCTCTCTTCTTCCTTCACCCGACTGAGCCCTGAGGGCTGTAGCAGTGCCGTTTTGTTGATCTTGGCACCCTTACTTGCGATCTCATCCAGAGAAAGCAGTCGATATTTTCTAGCCAAATACATGACTAAATTATGTTAAAGGCCTTGTGAGAAGGGGAGGCCTCCATGTGCTTTGAAAGAACCCCTTGTGGTGCTGTGGTTACTGCTGACCTTGCAGTTAGCAGTTCGAAACTAACCACTGTGCTGCAGAAAGATGAGACTTTCTATTCCTGTAAAAAGTTAGTCTCAGAAACCCAGAGGGGCAGTTCTACCCTGTCCTATGGGGTCATTATGAGTCAGAATTGACTTAATGGCACTGAGGTTCCTGCTGCCTCCACTAGAGTAGATTACCAGGGAATTGGACTGCAGCAGATAAGACCAGTGATAAAGATGTGGCACACAACAGCTGATGAGGACCAAGGGATAAAAACACAGACTAAAGCAGGAGTAAGGATAAAGAACAGAGGGTCGTTTTGAGCATTACTTCAGAAGCAGAACTGACAAGACCCTGGAAATGAGTTAAGTACAGAGAGTCAGAAAGAGGAGTCTAGGATGACTCCCAGCTCTTGCTTTTGTGATAGAATATGGAAGAGAAGCAAGTTTCAGTGGAAAGATTATTAGGATGGGTTAAAATGTGTGAAGTGTGAGAGGCTTGTGGAGTAGGTGAAGATGCAACTCGGCCAGAAAACAAGCCATGAGATTTCTGAGTATGGGGTGAGAATCCAACAGTCTCAAGTTCAAATAATGTATACACCAGCAGTGTAGCGAAAGAGGTCTCAAAGGAATCTCAAACTCTAGTGTCACAATCTATGGGTTGGGTGTCCCATGGTATTGTCACTTGCAAGTTTAGGCAGAGAACTAGCTAAGGCAACTGCACACTGATCCAATCACCAGAAAGAGAGAGAGAGAGAGAGAAGCAGGGATTGCTGAACCATTTATCTCTTTGCCCTCTGTGTTAGTCTGAGTAGACTAGAGAAACAAATCCTTAGAAAGTCATATGTATATAAGGGAGAGTTTTATATGAAAAAGGTACATTGTCTTAATCCAGGTAGACTAGAGAAACAAATTCATAAGCACACATATGTATATAAAAAAGAGTTCTATATAAAGGATAATTGTACAGTAAGAAAAAATCCCAGCCCCGTCTAGATCAAGTCCATAAGTCCAATATTAGCTCATATGTCTGACAGCAATCTACAAAGTCCTTCAGACTCACAAAATGATGCCAAATGCAGGATGATCACGAGCCAGAAGTTAGAAAGTCTTTGAATCCAGTAGTCTTATAAGCATCCCAGCGCTGGCAGGAGTCTCCACGTGGCTTCTCTAGGTTCAGGTTTCTTGCTCCATCAGGGAAGGTCTATGCGACTTCTCCTCAGGGATGTCTCACAGGGAGTCAGCCTTGTCAGTCGAGTCTCTCAGACAGCGAGCATTGTCAGCAGAAAGTCTCTAAGGAAGTGAACCGAGATAGAGTCTCCCCCTTCCAAAACAGAATTAACACATTTCCCAGAATTCTCTGGGGAAGGTCATGCCCACATAGAGGCCTCATTGGCTATCTCCAGATTAACAGGCTACACTCCACCCTGACATTCTTTTTCTTGTTTGGTTTTGGTTTGGGGCTTTTTTTGGGGGAGGGGCATTCACCCCGACATTCTTCATCCTCAAATTGACACCAAATTAGGTGGTTGACACATACATT
Organism: Nesogale talazaci; assembly: GCA_004026705.1. Taxonomy (NCBI): domain Eukaryota; kingdom Metazoa; phylum Chordata; class Mammalia; order Afrosoricida; family Tenrecidae; genus Nesogale; species Nesogale talazaci. Next base: position 28,592 of record PVJH01024638.1, read on the forward strand.
AAGAAAGGTACAGCAAGAAAGCATCCCAACCCAGTCGAGTTCAAGGCCAGTCTGATATTAACCCATATGCCCAACATTGATCTACAAAATCCTCCTCAAACTAACAGACACATGCTGACTGCAGGAGGAAAGCTGAATTAATGAGCATGGAAGCATCTCAGCACTGGCAGGGGTCTCCACACAGCTCCTTCAGCACCCAGGGCTGCATCAGAATAGGTCCATATGGCTTCTCCTCAGGGGTGTCTCTCAGTAAGTGAGCCTTGCTTACTGAAGCAAAGAACTAGCTAAGGCTGTCACACACTGGTCTGACCGTCAGAGAACAAGAAAGGCGAGCCTTACCAAGCTATTTATCTCTCCGTCCTTCAACTAACCCCTCATGTGTTCATCAGACAGGTTATCACAATAAAACCCAACTATCACACCTTTCGATCAAACGTTAACCCTATTAAGCCCACATGTTCCTATTGCCCAGGTTGGAACAACAAACCTATCTATCACACCTGGCTAAAAATTCCTCTCCAGAACCATGAAACACATTTGCGGCAGTCATGTGCTTCTGTTCATTTTATGATTGAAATGTAGGGGTGGAGTCTAGCCTGTTAATCTGGAGATAGCCATTGAGTAGCCAAAGAGGCCTCTATGTGGACATGACTTTTCTCCTGAGACTTCTGGAAAATCTCACGATATTTCCCTCGGGAAGATGCGAAACTATCTTCCCAGTTGTTGGGAGTTAGTTTCGGGGATGATTAATCACAGACAACACAGGATGGCGGCATCCGGGGAGCTGGAGTAGCCGGCAAAGAGACCACATGGCTTTGCCCTGATGGAGCCGGACCTCTGAGGCTGGGGCAGCCACATGGAGGCCTCTGCCAGCGCTGAGTTGCTTCTGCCACCACGGGATGCTATTGATGGCCCCTGAGCCCTGGAAGCAAGGAGCCATGGGGAGGTCCCTGTCGGTGCCAGGACTCTGCACCCACTGACCTGTGACTTCGTGAGTTGGAAGATTTATGGACTGATTTCGGGCATATGGGCTAATATCGGACTTGTGACTTTGGACTGGACTGGGCTAGGATGCTTTCTCCATGTTCCTTTCCTTTTGTATATAAACCCTTTCCTTATATCGATATGCATGTCCTTGAATTTGTTCCTCTAGTCTACCTGGACTAACACAACAAGCAATGATGCCAAATGCAGGAAGACCACAGAACTACGGGTGGAAAGTCTCGCGGATCCAGTGGCAGTGGAAGCATCTCAGCACTGGCGTGGGTCTCACGTGGCTCCTCCAGCTCCAGGGCTCTGACTCCATCAGCGAAGTTCCATGTGGCTTGTCATCAGGAATACATAGCATAGAGTGTGTCTCACCTCCAGGGAAGAAGACAAGAGTTTCCAGAATCCTCAGGAGGAGAAGGCCATATCCACACAGAGGCCTTCCGGCCTGTGACCTGGGTGATAGACTACACCTCACCCCTTTGTAAGTTGACAGGTAACTGTCACAGTCACCAACCACCAATAGCTCAGGAGCTTAGCAAAGCAGGTCTGGATGGGACATGGAAAGGAACCAATGCAAGGACACAGAAGTCACCAGCCTCCAGCTCAAGTGACATGATGAAGCAGGTCTCAAAGGAGCCTCAAGCTCTAGCCGAACAATCCATGGATTGGCCTGGCTCACAGGTAGTGAGTGTAGCGCACAGACTGAGACAGAGAACTAGCTACAGCAACAACACACCAGAAAACTCCATCACACTCTGATCACCAGAGAGCAAGAGAGAGGGAGGGAGGCAGGCCATGCAGAGCCATTTATCTGTTTGCCCTCCAATGAAACTGTGACCTGATTAATCTTACATATTCCTATTGGCCAGGTTAGCACAATAAACCTACCTATCATAGGCACCTAACAACAGCAAAGAGTTCTGGAGATAAAAGTCCTGAAAGGGGTGGACAAGGCTTTGGTCCTTTTGGGACTCTGGGAGATTATCTGTTTCCTTGCGTTTTCTGGTCTCTCATGGTTACCAGCAGTCCTTGGCTCACGGCCCCGTGGGTGCAGCGTCTTTTCATCTTATATTCTCTTTCTTTCCTTCTGTCACTGCTTCTGCCACGGCATTGCCTTCAGTCTGACTCTGACCCTCCGGCCCTGCTCTTCAATGAACCCTTGTGGTGACTACCTCAGGCCCATCCCAATGACCCAAGACCATGTCCTCATCTCAAACATTCCTGTGGAAAGTAGCATAGCCACCGGATCTGGAGATTAAAATATGCACGGGTCATCCTCGCTGAGGCTACTACAGTAGTTACCTGGTGCAACAAATGCTATGATTACTGCTACTAATAGTCTGCCTGTGCTGAGGAGAGTCAAGAAAAAGAAACACATCATAGATGAAGGAGAGAGACAGAAAGGAAATCAAGGGCCCTTGAGCCCCAGGGGATGGAATTCAGAACACAGCTGGAGGTGGGGACATTCTATCCATTCAGTGTGGTCACATACACAAGCCTGCTGACTGTTACAGAATGTAGTGTTACATTTCATCTGAACTACCTCGGGCTGCCATAACTTTGAAGGACAAACTATTGTCTCACAATTTGGGGCGGGGGGGGGGTGGAACGTCCACATCAGGACATGGGTTCTAGGGTCTGTGTTCTTCCTGGTCTGTTTCCTGGGTTTTCTGTGGCTCACAGATGGTTCCTCAGATGTTCTCTTCCCCTGGTGTGTTTGTGTTCCTTCTGTTCTTTTCAGAAGACACAACTGAAAATATTAGGTTTGGGACCCCTGCTACTTCCATGTGACATCATTAACCAAAAAAGAGGAAAGCCCTGTTTCTAAACGGGGCCGCATTTACAGGGCTATGACTTAGGGCTTGAACACCTTCCGGAAGCTATGTCATTCAATTCATTACAAATGTGTGCTTGTTTTTGTTCTTATTCCTTTAAGAGTACCTACATGTATGAAGCTACTTCAGCCTGTCAGCACCCCCCCCCCCCCATACTCTCCTATGAGCTTTTCACCATTGGCCTATGGTTTCTTTCTGTTGTTTCTTCTGGAGTTTCTGGCTCACTGTCTCTTGCAAAATAAAAGCCTAGTAAATATTTGGGGATGAATAAATTAATTAATTAAAAAGAGAAAAAAAAATAATTGATTCAAAGATCCTGGGGTGGGGCGCGGGGGGAGATCCTGAGGAACCTTGATTTTGGGTGGTCAGGACACAGCAGCCTCTGACATGGAACGCTCCCTGCCACCAGGCCTGTTTCAACAGGGTTTAAAGGAGACAGTTCAGAGAAGAGAGAAGGGTAGAAGAGCGGTGTACCAGGAGGAAGACGACTCCGAGGTGAAAAACAAAAAAGACAAAGGAATGACTGGAAGAAGTTATAGCTGAGTCAAGTTTATCTGTGATCAGTGAGAATCCTGACGGAGCAGATAATCAGCAGAGGATGCCACAAGTCTCTTCAGGATGAGGTGATGCAAGATAAACCAAGAAATGCTCTGAGACGCTGGAAGAAAATAAGGAGAGCACTACACTCCTAAGGGCATTGAAATGGCTGTTCAACTTAGGTCAGAACCGATCTTTGAAGGTTATCAAAGTGAAATCCAATCCTAAGGAGGGATGCCCAGCACATCTGTCAATCGAGTGCTACCTCTGAGGAGTGGAATGCAGCGCGCAGAGTTCAAGTGGCTTCACCCAGCTCCCCCAGCTGAATCGTACTGCCACTGTCAGCATCCGAGGAGCCATTTTGTACCACGGAAAAGACCATTTGTCACAACAGGCGCGGCACACTTGCCGCCCTTGTGACCTTCTCTAAATGTTTACAATGACCAAACTGTTCCAGGAGCTGAGTAAGCCAAACGTGGCCATCTGCTCCAGGAGCTGAGGCAGCCCACCCTAAATGTACTGCCACTGCCCTGTTCCCACAGTGCGCCAGGGCGTTTTGCCAAGGCCCACGCTTCTCCGCCTGACCGCAGGTTTGCTTCTGTTCCCAGCTTCCTTGCACAGCTGCGTGGCTCACCTCTGTCTAATCAAACGTCTGTCAGCAGAGGGGGTCGGTCTGTCTGAACTCCTACTCAGAGACAGCCCGCCCCTGGGCAGGTAAATTCTTTCTTTTTTTTTTTAATAATGTTTTTGTTTTGTTCTTTAAAGTCTCAGTTGTTGGCCGTGCGCTTAGGTACTTGTCGCTGGACTCCAGCCCACGTCCTTTCACTCCAAATCCTGTAGGCTTCCACTTTGT